>CACRXP010000015.1:1700473-1729879 GCA_902702965.1 Spirometra erinaceieuropaei
CTATTTTGTGGGACTCCATAATCACACCTGACCCATTTTGCATCCGTTTTACGTTCGAGGTTAGGATTAGGGTACCGGTTAATGGTTTCCCATTTTCGGGTTAGGGTTATGCCTTTAGGCTTAGGTTTTCGGCTTACGGTTAGGGTTTGAACGAACGATTAGGTTTCAATATTACGGTTAGTTTTTTCAGTTACGGTTAAGTTTAGGATAAGGGTTAAGGTCGCCGTCTGCTTCCCCATTCCTGGCTACCAACTGCGATCTAGTCGACTTTTTAATAGTACAAAAGTGATAAATTGTTGACCAAGCAGGACCGCGTTTCAGAGCCCCGTCAGAAAGACCGCCCAATAAGAGTGCAGCAGGCCAGATGCAGACAGCTGTTTTGCGGGTTGAGCAAGATCCTAAACACAAAAGCAAGGGTGACGCGCTTACCTGACACGGTTATACATCCCACTTCATAGGGCCTATGGCGTACTGATGGTCGGTAGCGATCGTGAACCCGCTGTCTGCGTCTGGCCTGTTGCCCTCTTCACAGAAAAGCGATTTGACGCAAGCGGATGTGGCGGAAGAGGCAGTGCATTGGCCTAGCGAAAAGATGGTGATAAAACCGACTTATTTTGGGATTCTCCTACCAACTGCCGACGTAAATGGAGCCGAATTAGCCTTTGAGGTACATATGTGGGTGCGTAAAGGCAAAAAAAGGAGGCGCCAAAAGCGCTCGTCGCTTAGAAATGCGGTCTCTGCGGCTATTTTCTCCCTCACCCCCTATGCACGTCTGGAGAGAAAAATTCGAAACGACATTCCAGCAGAGAGGATTGACTGAACTGAATTCCACTTTCGGGTCCTAAGTAGTCATGCATTTCGATTTTCACCCGTAGGCCGGGCTGAATGGATAGGATAGCACTGGGTAGTAGTCAGTCATTGATTCAATCAACATCTGTCTGGCGAGAAAATGGAGACATTCGCTACTTGGGTTTACACCTGACGTGATAGAAGGCGTTTTTTGGTTGGAGAGGGGCAGGAGGAAGTCTAGAAAGTAGAAAACTCACAGTACTTGAGTGTGATATGTGGGGTTGAGGCATCAGTCGATATTACTCAGGAATATGCACGAGGACGTCAAATGTTTCAGCCAATAAGCGATGAAAGTCACGTAAATACGCACATGCAACCGTTGGCGGAGCTTCATAATCGGACCCCACTGGTAGATTTACCTGAGGGCAAAATGCCATTCACCTTATTATCCATATATCGCACATTAAATATATGCCGAGAGAGATGCTCGAAAATCAGGCGACTTTGCAAATCAGCCCTATCTGCTAGTTCGCTAAAGTTTGGGGAGTTATACACTGAGCATTAGAGAACCCTGGGTAGGGCGTTTTTGCGCAATGTAGATTCAGGTACACGCAGAAGCAAGAAGTTAAAGCAAGTCTATGTTAGCATGCTGACTTTTTTCCCGAGTGGCGCATTAGCCAAGACAAAGAACGCTGTACTGGCGCCAAAGGAAAGAGAGTGTTGAGAATTTTTGATTCGTGGATGAAAACAGAGACCTCCCCTGCTTCAGCGTGGAATTATTCCTGAATAAAGCTAACCGGGAGTTAAAACTGGCTCCCTTGCGGTACAGCTTCATGAAAAAGATGCGCTCTGATAGTTTAACGATCATAGAAGTGGTTATTTTAAACACTTCAGGGGTTAACGCTGGCGCACGCATTCCGCGTAAAGAAAATCTCATATTCTTCTATGCCTTTTAAGAAAATACCATATAGAGTCCATAAAATTTTGCAACGGATGCGGGCCATGTTGCACATTTCATGAGAAGCAGCTGCCAATGGACAGATACGATGCTGTATGAATAGACATTACACAGTCTTAAAAAATCATATAATTAGTAACTTTTTAAAACCTAATTATACTCCTTCTTCGAGTAGAAAATATAAAGATGACGTGCTTCTCTATCAAACGACTGAAAGAAAGTCCTTCTTTGTTTGCGGTCTCTATTAAATATATTTCAATTTGCAAGACCATCGAAGATCAATGTGAAACATGCATTCTGCTTAAGTAGTCACTTTTTACCAAGTACGGTTTCTACAGGAGATTGGAAAGCAGTGTTTTCAAAAGCCAACATCCTGCCGAGTCCGAGATATTATAGAATCATGTCGCTATATAATCAGTATTACAACGACGCCCAAGTAATCCTTTCTAACTGAAAACTCATTTCGGTATTTCAGCCAACATTTCATGCGATCGGTCACTCACTGTAATCAACGTTTTCAAAAAGTCTGCACTGAGCAAATGAACAGTGTTTTCAGTCTGCACGCTTGATATCCCTAATTCCGGCGGCAGGATCATTGAGGGTTTAAAAAGGGGACATCTCTGCCGGAACTTCCAGTGAAAAGCCTTGTTACCTCGCAAGACGCCTCGCAAGTGCCATCACATTTTGACAACAGTTAGGCACACATATTGTTGATAAAATCATTCCCTGCGATAACCGACGCAGAGTGCTAGTGCATACCGCCGGTTGCCAAGCCAACCGGCGCAGACCACGTGGTGAAGTGCATAATCAAGGGGTCAATACATCACTCCGCTAACCAGCCTCCGCTTACGTAACTAAGGCGAACAGGTGGTGCCTTAGTGCCAAAAGTAAGTAGTGTAACTTGTACGCGTTATAAGCTGTTATACGTGCTCCTTACAGTATCTCGCCAGTGGGGGTGCGTTTCACAGTATTGTGTCTCATCGGCTACATGGTTATTTGATCATTTGTCAACTGGACTGCCCTACGGCTGGGAGGAAAATCAAAGGACCCCCGAGACACCCCTACCGTTTTGATACTCCCGTAAAACTTCGAAATTGAGCGACTTCTGCGGAGAAGACTGTAAAGACGAGCGAAAATGACTTTTGTTGATTCTACTATGCTGGGCCTCTCTTGATTGTAATCGTCCAGAAACTTCGCCAGTAACAACGTGAAAAGTAGGATCCGACAATTCGACCGTCGTTACCGAGGCTAGCAACCATGTATTCTACGGCAGGGTGAGAGCAGGGACGGTAATTTGCGCAGTATCTACGACACTCTCTCCTTGACCGCCATGGGGACCCACCGTCAAAACAGTGACATGAAGGCCGAAGGCGGGAGTGGGCACAGATGGCTGGCATGGCGAAGTCTTCACCTAGGGGTACCATCACCACTCCCGGTTCACAACGGACATTAACCACAAAAAAGAGGAGGTGGAACAAATACCAATCGGCACTGCGTGAACAGGCAGTTGGGCGAGCCACCACATCCCGAATGTTGGCATTTGGTATGAGTGCACACTTCCGATGACGGTCGGATCTTATTTCGTAGCCGTGCCTTCAGTAGACAAACCCCAGCCTAACCCCTAGCCCCAACCCCCAGTCCCAACCCCAACCCCTAACCCTAACAAGTGCGGCTACGAAATACTATCTTGTCCCGATTAACTTCTGCCGGACCCTGATCTGTTCCCCTTACTGGTCTATTGTATCCAGAGCGTAGCCCGTTTTAGGGGCCAAGTAAGATCCAATAAGATTATATTAAACTACAGAGACTAAAGCGTCCAAAGAATCGATGTTTTATGATCGCGTTCCATGTTCTAAGGGAAGATATTTCATGTGATTTCATAACGTCGATGATAAAGAGTTTTTTGCGCTAATACTACTCTCATCACATCCCCATGGAAACTGCGCTTTCCTACTCCCATCAAGTTCTATTTAACCAGTAAATCGTTCGTTTATGTTTGGGTGGCCATCCGTACAGTTTGCATTGCAAAGTCGCTCAAATATTTACATAGAACTGAACTGATAACTAGTGTTCTATCGATTGGTACGAGAAATTTAGCACAGGTCATGGGAATTACTGACCAGACCCCCTCTTTTGGGTGTTTATTACCCCTTAAGAGGGGGCAGTGGCGGTGGGTTTTTAAATTGTACGTTTTTCCAAGCAAAATAAAATATAGTTAATTCCTATAAATGGGCTGTCGCATGAAATTTTAACCGAAATTCTTACATGCGGTTTCGATCAAAAAGGATTACTCAGGTGGGGTTGTGGTGTTGATTACCGCGCAGCACAATCCCACAATGTTTCAGTCGGTCTAGGATGCCGGTCTCTGAATGAGCTTTTTTTGGTGGCCTGCATAGACCGTACATGTTAAAAGATCATTATTTAAGTAGTATGCGTCTTCCGCACTGATTTTTAATGCCCTCATAAATTTCAACATTTTTTAAAATTAAAAAATGCATAAAAATATTCTTTATTGTATTTACTTGATAGATACTTTCCTTTTCTTCAAATTTTATACTTAACGAGACGGTATCTTTCGATTTCATACCACTTGACTACTTATTTTCGACGGAGTATGGCTTGTGCATACGGTTGGAAAGAAGCGCATTCAAAAGACGAAATCCTGAAATGACTGAAAGAGTTTGGGATTCTGCTGCATGGTAATCGAATTTGAAACTCAATCTGAATAATCCTTTTTACTCCAAAACACATCGCAGAATTTCAGTCAACATTTCATGCGATGACCCAGCAACTGTATGCAAACGTAGTCTGACAGTCATTTTTAGCGATCAATGGCAAGTTGTAATTAGAGTCGTACTAGAATATATCATTATTTTAAGAAATGCCATATGAGTAATCAGGTAAGGTGTGTGTGAAACAAGTTTAATCCGAGAGTCATGCAGAAACTCCTCCAAGCCAATATAGAGCGGACAAAAGGAGAAAACACATACTTTGTATTTATGTAAGATCCGAGCCTGAAAATAGTAGGGGTTGGATATCCTGATTTTTATAGTACTTTGTTTGTTGTTGTTCAAAATATAAAGAATCAGACCCCATGCCTACAGAACCCCAATATAACCTGCCCCACATGAGCAGGTTATATTGGTCGCACGAGTCGGCGCTTATCCAAGAGAATACGCGAACACCTCCCGGCATGGCTGGGAAACGGCGAAACTAGGAACATAAGCAGAGCCATTCTCGCGCATGTTGTCGACTCCGGACATCAGGTAGACCCCGCTGAAGCATTGCGTGTGATCTATAAGGTCCCATCGAACTATCCTAAACCACTGGGAAAGAGCCTGTTAGCAACAACAGAGGCGGCCGCCATTAATTTGCGAAAGCCAATCTTGTGCGCACAGAAGAACCACCTTCAGGCTCCGCGCCTACAGTGGTCGAAGGTCGACTAACGCTAAAACTCTCCCGCGCCCTTCCGCTCTCACCCCGCCCCTGACACTGACTGCTATAACCCCACCCCCCCCTCCCACACATTCCCGCACCCAGCCTGTGTTTGAAGGCGAACTTTAATCGATTTATCTTATCACTGACGTGTTTGTATCTCTACCCCCTTCCCATATAATTGTGCTGGCTCGACGAGAATTTAGCGAACACTACGTATGCTCGCTACCACGTCTTCTGATTACTGCTATGGCAATTTTCGCAAATCAAATAATTACGTCCACTTACTAAGGACAGCATTTGTTGAGACGTTAACTGCCCCCCCCCCCCTCATTTTTACAATCACAGATAGGGTTTTCGGACAGCTGTTTTCATGCTGTAATCATACAGCAGGTATTAGACATTCTGGGGTCCAAAGACAACCGATCTAGCTTGATTGAAAGACGGAAATGGTCATCATCATTTCTTCTTGGGACCGGAGGTCTAACGTATCCGTCTGCTGTCTGCAATGGTAGAGGGCGCTCATCGATCGTTATTACGGAACTCATTTGTTCCGTTGTGCCTTACGGGCTCTCTCTCGAGCCCAACCAGCAGCCACACAGCGGTGCATGATATAGGCAGTATGGTATTACCGACAAAGACAAGGGAGACTGGGATGGCCATTTCTGGCTTATTAGCCGTCGTCAGCCAGTTGTACCCAACCCCGAGGTGTGGAACATCTAAGGCTCGAACTCGCAACTTGTTAGTTAGAAGTCCAACGCCAAAGGCAGTGACACCTGAATGACCATTTCTGGCTAACTAGACGTCATAAGTCGGCAACAGCGCAGTCCCAGGCCTCATGTTCGAGCTTTGAAACCCGGTTCAGGCAACTTCCTCATCGGTGTACCAGAACCTTACATCAAGTCGGCTGAGATCGAAAACATCCGGTCACATGGGATCAGCGGGTGATGACATGGATCCATAAATCAGTGGTATGGGCTTTATTCGGCAATCATTTGTGACGGGTTCGAACCCCGAGAGTGGAGCCTGCCTTTAGGATATCACTGGTCGATACTATCAAGTAAGTTAGAAACGGCGCCTCGGCTGTCCCCTGTCTTTGCCAGTAAAAACTTCACGCTTTCCAGGTACTTTGTCCGGGAATCAATGTCTCTAGGTCCAAACGTTCAGTTTGCCAGTGGTTACTGAGCAGATGAACATGAACTCTTTCGCTCCAGCATGCGAAATCAACAAGAAGTTCGCGTCAGAGCACTCTGCCGCCATTTGACTTTTCTGTAGTCATTTGGCAAATGTTGGACGCGACGTAAACTTTGTTATCCCCTACCATTTTCAAACTTCATGGCAAACGCCGCCTGTCTCACAGACGCACACAGACGCCTGTCGTTATTAGTTTCTGTTTGAAACGATGTAAGACATCTAATTCGCCGGTGACTAGGATCGTAGACTCGATTGTTCGCACTTCAGACGCGCAAACCCTCTTCAGGCCCAGGTTAAACGATTCGGTTGAAAGGTGCTTATGCGAACGTAAGCGTATGCAAATTAAGCAGATTTATCTAAGTCCATTATGCATTAATTATCTTTCTTCTTGAAGGTTTTAATGTTTCAGATTCGGTTGAAGAAAACGTAAACGATGGAATTTTAGTCTCGAGACAAAATACTGCATGCTAAATACACAAAACGCCAGGCTTCCCTTACCACTTTCTTGACCAGATCCTTCAGAACACGTTTATTTCTTGGACTTGGATAAATAAAATGCGGCTTTTTATGATAGTTTCCGTCAAGGTCTGTGTAAAAACTCTGTCCCTTCCCCCATTTACGAGTTAAAACAGCTTAACAAGAAGAAAAGAGTCCCCATTGGCTGGAGAAGACCGTTTCCAGAGTTACTTTGAAATGGTGCCGCTATTTCGGAGTTGGGGAACCCGACGCCCTGATTTTTATTCCGATTAGACCGCTTGGCATCATTTTCGACAAAACACAACTAGTGTTTTTAGTCAGCAGTGAAACCACAGACGCCTATTTATTTCGCAGGAGCCCAGGCTATTTGGCCCGACTGAAAGGCAAAACATTTTCGTCACAATCAGCGCAAAAAATCACTAACGGGAAATTAACGTAGGCACGCGTAATGCTAACAATTTGTTACAAGTTGGATACTCTAGCAGGCAGCGGAATTAAACTCGTCACTTCTTCTCGCGTGCCTAGGGCAAGATTTCGTTCAACAAGAACTAACTCGTGAAATGTCAACCGAAATTCCCAAATGCATTTTCGTTTCGAAAAGATCAATTAAGTAGGGTTGTAAAACTAATTGGCCTGCAGCATAATTCTATAATATTTCAGTTACCTGCGGATGCCGGCTTTCGAATGAACTTCCTTCCGGCTGCATGCAAAAACTACGCTCTGTAAAAAAATGACTACTTAGGTAGCATGCATTTTTCTCATTGATTTTCGATGCCTCCAAGTGTCCACTTATATTTCATGGAAAACATGCATAAAAATATTCATTCTTGTGTTCATTCGGTAGAAAAAAACATCTTCTTCCTATTTTATACTCGAAGGAAGGGTATAATTCGGTCCTCAAAAACTTTTCCAATTCCCGAATTATTTCAAACCCGGTCTACCATTACACTTGGATTCAGGGTTTCCAAACTACAGGCCGTATATTTTCCCTGTACGGAAAACCTCACATTCCTCTACAGTAATAAAGGGAGACCATATTTGTTTCCTAAAATTTAGCAGTGGCTCTGATCCATATTGTTTCTTTACAAGCCATGAACGGCCATTTCACGGTATTTAAGGTCCCACAGTTAAAAACATTTTTAAAACCGAATTATTTTCCTCCTTCGAGTATAAAATTGGAAGAAGACGTAAATTTCTACCGAATGAGCTAGAGAATGAATATTTTTATGCATGTTTTCCATGAACTAAAATTGGACATTTAGGGACATCGAAAATCAGGGAGAAAAACTCGTGCTACTTAAGTAATCGTCTTTTACAGAGTGTAGTTTTTGCATCCAGTCGGAAGGAAGCTCATTCGAAAGCTTGCATCCTGAGGTAACTGAAATATTATAGAATTATATTGCGGGCCGACTAATTTTACAACTCTACTTAATTAGTCTTGTTGAAACGAAAACACATTTCGGAATTTCGATTGACATCTAATGAGTTAGACCACCTACTATATCTAGGTATCAGTGCATATATCGGTAATGCTATTCTGCCTACATTACGCTCGGCAGAGCGGCTGCTAGTGAGTCTCGAAAGAGAGAGAGAACAGAACAGGACGAGTGAGTTCCATAACGCGATCAGTGCGCGGCTCCCTCTAACCCGATCGCGACCGAAAGAACAACGAGCCCCTGGCTCAGAAGTTAAGGCGTTTGAATTCTAACCAGCGGGTTGTCACTTCGAACATCGGCAGTTACAAAATTAAGGATTGTGTATGGCTGGCCGACAACAGTTAACAAGCCAGAAATGGTCATTCTAGTAATGATATTATGACTATATATCTATATACATAGTAGTCAATCGCCATATCGCGCTTGACTTTCGCGGCTTCATCCTACCGCGGGTTCCACATATAAGCATATATTGCTGATTTTTCACTAGTTCCGGGATTTCTGCGGACCATGGATCTTTTATTTTCTGTTCATGCTTCTCCATTTAGTGTATGCAGTTGACTTCATACACAGGAGACTATTGACGAATGGCCGAGAATGAATGAACTTCCTTCCGGCTGCATGCAAAAACTCTGTAAAAATGATTACTTAAATAGCATGAATTTTTCCCGTTGATTTTCGATACTCCTAAAAGTTCAATTATATTTCATGGAAAACATGTATAAAAATATTCATTCTTTCGCTCATTCGGTAGATGATTACGTCTTCTTCCAATTTAATACTCGGGGAGGGGTAGAATTCGGTTTTAAAAACGTTTCTAATTGTGGGCCTTTTAAATACCGTGAAATGGCTGTTCATAAAACGTCATGTCTCTGCATTCATCAAAGTGGCATTTTAGAGTTAACATATGGATCAAATCCAATGCTAAATTTCATGAACCCTATATGGTCTCCTCTTAATACCGTAGAGAAATGTGTGGTCTTCCGTACGCGGAAAATACTTGGCTTGAATTTTTGAAACTCTAAATACAAGTGTGATGGCAGAGCGGGTTCAAAATTATTCTGCAACTGGAAAAATTTTGAAAACTGAATTAGAGCCTTCCTTCGAGTATAAAAGTGGAAGCTACTCAATCAGACCACACGCTGAGTAGCTCAGCGAAGGAGAGCAGAACTAGATTCCGCTTTGCCGTAGCAAGCATTTCGTCTCACTCACTCAGCCTTAACGCTCTTCGCCGTGTAAAGTGGTGGCTTTTGCACTTATTTTTGATTAATATTGGTATTGAAGGACAACGATACTCTTACTAAAGGAATAATAATTACATAGTAAATATAACTGAGTAGACAAGTTTAACGAGTGTATTGCTGGATATTACAATAAATATAAAATTATTTTTGCCAAAATGTGCATGAATACAGAGTGTTAAAACTGTATTGCGCATTATATAAAACTTCCCAACTATATACTATACGTATATTCGATTGTAGTATATAGACGGTGCGTTTACGTACATTATTTCGACCAGTCATTCCTACGTTTTAAAAGGATGTAAAAAGCTTATGCTGCATAAATGTGTACGAAATGTTTATAGGAGTGAGATGGTATACACAAGGGCTTTAATATATACCTAGAAGTAACGATGAAATTATGCGGTTTTTGCTTTAAGGATTTTCGCTTTTCATGGGAGGCCTTGAAACGCAATTCCGGCTCCCGAGGAAGGATCACTGCATAGCCAATAGAAGCAAAGAGACGAGTTCCAGGAAGTAGCCTGACGTTTCAGATTCCGAATCCGAAACGTCAGGCTAATAAAGCTTTTGTCCCAGCGACCGTGTCTCCTTCTTCAGGATCACTGCATAGGCAGAATGCCTACCGACATTACCTTACTTTCGTACGAAATTATTAGCAGCGCTTAGGAAACCGTACTTGTTGAATAATTCATATGGAGACCATTGAGTACGCGTCGACAAGCCTAATCTACCTCATGCCATTCAACCGTAGTAGAGGTGTGGACCCAGAGTTACGGAGGGTTTCGGAAGGCAGGATAGTCGATTTACGTATTATATGTTTGTTGAGCAAGAGATTTCGAAAATCGTTAAATGAATACTTGGGGTTAGCTGCTTGGCTGATCTGCTGTTCTGCAAGTTTGTGCTGCTAGTTGTACTTACGCTTTTAAGAGGGAATTACGCGGTTAGCGAGCGGAATTCGGCAGTCCCTAAAAACTATGTTCCAAGTCTTTCGCTTAATACCTTCATCACTCCTAAAACAACATTCATATCAAGGGGACTCCCTGACTCCATAGTATCATGCGGCGGCGGCAGAATCGACGAGACACGCGTTAGCACTTTTGGCTGTTACCTGTGTTTTGAGTACGGGAGTTTGCTGTCACATATACACGTGCATATATGAAAATTATGCATATTGACATTCAATAACGGTTACCCACAGAAACGAAGGTAAGAAATAACCCAAAGACTTTCAAAACAAACCCTTTTCACCGCATGCATTTTCGAGACTGGTTCCAACCTCTTTGTCGTACGTAGAGAAGTCACATAAAGACAGTCAGCTTTATAACGGTGCCTAACAAATACTTCTATGATTTACTGGCTTTTGTCCGATGAACGTCCATGAATTTCCGTTCTCTAGTCGAGATTGACAGCGAACGTCCCCAATTGCTCTTCACGATGTGTTAATGTAAGAATGCAATCCAAGAATTTCATTGTTGGATGGGCACCAAAGATGTGAGTCTGGTGTTCAGTGTGTTCATGGCTTCTAGCATCTGACCGGCTGGACTGCTGTCTTGGAGTTAATAAAGAGACCGAGGTCGACAACTCAGCGAATTTCCCTTACTACAAACAATCTGACGCGACTAAAGCTATCACGGAGCGCTAAAAGCTGTGGCTTGGAAGGTTTCCAACTGACCAAATCACTCGAACCTCGTAGTCATATAAGTGTGGAGTAGCAGACTGATGAACTGAGAGTCAGGCTGCAATGACTCCTTCTTACTGTGGCCTTTATGGCACTCCCACTCCGTGAGATCCGAGCAGTTGTGTGTAAAATCCTAGTAGGTTTATGTTTTGGACCAGGGGGTGTGGTGGTACGCCTAGGTGCAGGTCCGGCCGTGCCAGCAACCTGCGCCCTCTCCCACGTCCGGTCTTCTTGACTTTCTCTTGACACCGGGTTCAGGTGTGGGAAGAGAGAGTGCAGTAGATGCTGTGCAAGTCTACCACCACTTTGTACTAACTCACGCGCAAATCACCGTGTCTGCTACAACTTTCTGTGAAGCATACGGTGGAGCGATTTGTTGTGTGCATGGCCACCTGGCATACAGTGTGTGACCTAGCTCATGAAATATGATGACAGGAATTGAGACTATTAGTTAGATAAATTGTTGCATATCTTATTTAATTGCCTGGCCCGTCTTAAAAATGTCCTGCTTGCATGCCAAGCATCTATTAAAAAATAATCTTGTCAATTCAATTTTTGCAAATTTCAACCGAAATATACGTTACATTGTATCCTCTGCTAATAGCTGTCTCAGGCCAAATTTTCGCATTCGAGCGTGTTGTTATTTTGTAGAGGAGGAATAAAATTTCGAGTGCTTTACTAAACGGAACTTCCCTTGATTGAAAACTATATTTTCGCCCATGTAAATCAGATGAAGTGGGGTATATACAAGAAAATAATTTTTAAAAAACCGGAATTATTTTATTGGTTCTAAAAGTCAGATTTAAAAATATGTGTGATGTCGTACCAAAAAACTCATATAATCCTCTGTTTGGACGCTCCGAAATGTTTTCGTCCATTGCAACTACTAAATAGGGTAACTCAAAAAGGCCTCCTACTATGTGAAATATTAACTTCTAAGCACAGGACAAAATATTTCTGTTCGGCCTAATTTCCTTTGATAGGAAATTTAGAGAAGAAACGGGCAGAAGATGATCAATTTTAATATTATCTTGGCATTTATATAACTACTCTGCTGGGGATTTACAAACGTAAAACGGGACCTAGATGTAAGCAGATATAACAAAAATCCTTCGAATATAGACAGAAAAGTGGGTACTCTCGTTTGCAATAGAAAAATTATAGATATTTTTCAGGCAAAGGAAAAAGTCGACCAAGCGTAACAATTTTCGTCTTGTTTTTGTCTTATAAAGAGGCAAAATAGACAGATATCTCTCAGAAAACTATCTTATCGAAACAGTTTTAAAAGAGTTGACTCATGAAATAAGGTTTCTCGTTTGTGCGAATCTACAGTTATGACCAAAATGGCTACCTGCATTTAAAAGGAATGCCGAAGCACTCACTACTTTGGCAAATGCTTTCAAGTAATATCTTATTTTCAAAATGATGATAAACATAGTACGGCATCTACATTTATAGTCAATTGCTTAAAAACACTGAAAATCGCGAAATACTCACAAATATTTCAAAGACAAACAGAAAGTCAACGAACTCTATTACAAGAAAAGCTAAAAGAAATTTGGCGAAAAGGAACTTCTGTTAATATACACAAAACTGTATGTGTATGATTGGATCTGCCCATTCTACTTGCATGTATTAGTTACTAATCGGGCTGTCGACATGCGGCCTTATGGAATTTTTTATTCATTGCCGTCCCTTTAGGTGAAATCGAGCAAACTCCTCTTTACCTTAGTCAAACACATTTCGAACAATGTGCAAAAGAAAAAAATGCAGGTGGTTTATACGGAGTCTGTACTCGAACTGCAGACCAGTGGCTAACCAACATATGTTACATCGTACTAACGTCAGTAAAGGACTGCCTTCAAACATTATTCAATTTGTGCTGTTTTATTTATTAATTCTTTACATGGGCAGGCTTTCTATACGGCTGAAACTCAGTTACGACGATTTTTACCGTTTTATAAACTTCCGCTCTTGTAAAAAACGGCTCTTGGTTAACGTTGGAACTTTATGTCTAGGTTTTTGATATGCTTAAGGCCGTTTATTATTTATTAGTAGTTTTGGTGCATTCATTTATGCCGTTTTTCGAGTAAAGGGGGATGTCTCGTAAGTTGCGGCACATCTCATAGATTTGAAAATTTACTGTATATGGCTATGATCCCCCCTCACCGCAAGCTGATTTTCATGTAAACGAGTGGATGAAGATTTCCCATTTCGGCCACAATGGACTAGATCACAGCTAGTGCATTAATTTGTTTAGAAGATATCTCTTCTGTCTAAATTTCAAACTCTGCTGAGGCGGTTAATGGAAGTTGGGCGCACAAAGCAGCTGCATGTTTGCTCTCTTATTTTCTTCGGCGGTCTTTCGACATTCTTAAATGCCGGAGAGGGATTGTGATGCGTGTGTGGTTCTGGTATCAGAGGTGTTGTAGAAGTGTATTTTCGGTCAGATGTGGTTATGTAGCCGTACCTGAAGTAAAAACAAACCCCACCCACCTGTAATACGGGATCATTGGTAACATCGGCTTTTACAGGTGGGACCGGAGAACGCACAGGCAACGAGGTCAGGGAATGCGCGGTTGTACTTTGAATGGTTAATAAAAAGCTGCCTTAACCCCTGACCCCAACCCCAACCCCCAACCCTAACCCCAACAGTCTTGTGTCCATTAGGTGCGGGTACATGATTACAGCTTACCGTATTTTCCTTAAGCTCTTATCACCGCATACATGAGTAGAAGTATTGTCTTAAAAACTGCGTTTTTTTGGACAAAGGCTATGAATCTGCACATTTACCTGTTGAATACTGCAGTGAATTACAAAAAAACATTTTTATCTTAGACCTTTTAATGAGGGAGTTCATGCTTTTAACGGTGACGTCATTTGTTTGAATGGGTCTGTAAATGTGACCCAAATCGTCATCTGCGGACTATACACTCCACACGCAACAGTTTCCAAGAATTAGCCTTGTTTAAAACATTCTAATGACCACAACTTGCACGAACTATGTTTTTTTGAATGATTAAAGGGAAATGCCAACAAGTGTACTCCATAGGCCCCACAAACCACGCAATAATTTTACGCAAGAAAATTACTCCTCTTTCTCATACACGGAAAATGGTGTATTATTTAATACATTTTGCAGTCGTACTTATAATTTTGTTTATTAATTCACTCTCCTGTATGCGAATTTCTGAAACTTTTGTTTCTGCGACATTTCCTTTCGTCGCGATCAACTACACATCAGATAGAGCGGGATCAAAAAAGCCTCTGCAAGCATTTGAAAAACTTTGTTAATCCTTTAGCGGACTGCTGGTTGCATACTGCGCTTTACACAAATTCTTAAGTGATATTTAGGCCAAAGGTAATTTAAAACGCCTTTTAAACGTCCGTATATATATGCATGTTTTTAGAAACACATGATAAGCTTCTATCATTAAATCGTTTTGTCTGACACGTTTTTTGCGTTTGATGTATTGTCATTTTTCATGACAAAGTCCTTATTTCCAGTCAACAAAGTCTGCCTTCAAAACATTTTTACTTTGATTTGACCGAGGGTCGTTCGTTTTTAAGTTAATGCCTTGGTCAAGGCATTTGGACCCGTTTCCGAGTTTTTTAAGGTAAATCGTGAGATTGCTCACATTCCGTGATTCCGGCAATCTACTATAGCTGCCTCAGTCGTTCCCGCACTTGTCTCAGGTAAAATGTCAACTGCGTGGATAGGAAATTAATTGCGACAAGCTTGCATGTGCTGTTTTTGAAGTTGTGAAGCCGGTAGTTCGGATAGCAGTGAATGCTCGCTGCATCTGAGGCCTACGGTGGATTGCGACTGCACTTCGCTCAGGAAATTTTATTTTAAGCTTGCTGCGGGAGAATTCTGATACCGTCTTGTTGTTCCAACATCAGTGCAAAAAGGCAGGCGTTCTCACGTTAAAGCCCACCTAGCCTCATGCATCGGATAACGTTAACTAGACAGCATTTTATTCGCAAAAATTCAGACGCAACTTTTTGATGCTAACCGCTCCTTGCTTTGATTGTGAGAACGTTCATTTTGAGTCCTTCTTTTTGTGGATAATTTAAATTTGGTGTAGTTTAATATTTAAAAACTTAGATGGTTAGGCTTATAAGAGACGAACAAGTTTAATAGCTTTTCGGGTATTCGCTTGCTTTTGCCGCGGACCACAAAGGGGTAGATATTATCCTCAGAGCAAACGCGGGGTAAAGCCATATATTTTTGGGCAAACAGTGCGAAAACTACAGGCATAAGCAAGCAACGGAATATATCTTGCTCCGTACGTTCAACTGCCAGAACAGTGCATATTTTTAGGCATTAACCTGCCAAGAAAGGCTTATACCCCGGGACCTGAGTCATCGAGTTCTTCGTAAATGAGCAACGTCTCCACCGGCAGCATCAAAAAACAGCGAGCAAACCACATAAATGCTTAATCAGACACCCACGGGGATGCGCGATAAGACAGCATGAGAACTTTTAAATGGGCCTCTTTCTGATCTCCCGCTACTGCCATAAAGAAAGAAAGTACCACTTATGTAGCACGCATTTGCCAAATGATATTCGGTGTCTTTATCAATTTAAATATATTCTGTAGAAAAACATGCACAAAACTATCTCTTATTGCACTCATTTTGTAGCTCATGACGTCTTCTAAGAATTTCCTATTTGAAAAAGGGCATTTTTGGTCCTCATCTTTTGTAATTCGGGGATTTTCTTAAGATCAGAAATTGTCCATTTGCACAGCATCTTGTGTGTCTGTTTATAAGTACTGTTTATGAAGCATACAACACGGTTCTTACTCGTTGTCAAATTTGATGGACCCGATCTGTCTTCCTTCCAATAACAGAAGAAAATATATGATTCCAATCGAACGGTAAGTACACCGTATGGAGTTTGGAAACCACAAACGCAAGTGCAACTACAGGTTGGTTTCAAAATTATACGGGAATTGGACAGTGGCAACGATAGAGCGTAGGACCCCCAACTAATTTGAGTCAGCCTGTGGACAGTGTCGTACGTTGAATAGTGGTAGAGGGGGTTTTACGAGTGAGGCAACACACAGGATGGAGCACAATAAGACACAGAAAATAGATAAAATTCTACCGAAAGTCTTTTCGTACGCTGTCATTTGGGAAAGAAAGTGCGCGTGATAAGTAGAACATGAACAAAAAGAAATTTTCAAATATAACAGACTTTGAATAAAGCGCCGCTGGTAAGTTTACATTTAGTCAGGAAGGAAAGTAAATCTCAAACGATGGTAATGGTGAATACAAAGTGATGTTTATAATCACACGGAACTTAAGGGTATATTTTTGTATTCGCCGTCTACTTGTTGGTCCTACGCCCTATCGTTACCTGGAATGCTTTCCAAAAACTTGGTGCTACCCCTCTTACAACCAAAAGTTTTTAAAGAAGACGGAGTGTGCTACCAAAAAAGCACAAGAAGGGGTATTTTGAGCATGTTTTCTATAAAATTTACAATGGTATTGAAAATCGATGGGAAGTTTTATAGTGCTCAAGTAGCCATCCTTACAGACGCGAACTGCCAGATGGGAGCTCATTCGAAAGCCGGCATCCTAGCATGATTGAAATATTCTGAGTTCATAGCGCACGATAAGTAATATTGCTACCCTACAACTTCTTAGTGGAAAACACATTTCAGATTTTTCGGTTGGCATTTAATGAAATAGGCCAGATACTGAAGTGAGGGATCTAAAACTACCATCGGAAATACAACCTGTGTTTGAGTTGCGTAATGCTGCGTTTCAGGCTTATCAGCATTACATCAGTACTTAAAACATACTTTCTGGTTCAGTCAGGATAACTTGAACTCCGACGCCTACTGCATGTTCCTTCATCAAAGTTAACGTGCGGAAACCGGTGCTCGAATTAGGGACAACGGCAGCCGAGTGGACAAGTGGGCTCATTGTTACCATGGTGGATGACGCAAGCCATGAAAATGACGATGGAAATCGAGATTCTCATTTCAAGGGACGAACGTATTATCTTTAAATTTTTTTCTTAGCCTGTTCCGAGAAAGAGCTTTTCGCATGAAAATATGTCCCAATGCAATTTTATGAAAGACAAGATTTACGAATGATCGGGAGAATTAACGTTACTTTAACTTAGGCGATTTCTTATGTTAATAAAGGTTAATAAAGGTTGTATTTGTGCGTCATTCTCTGTTTTTCTTCTAGAGGGCATAAAACTAAACGGGAAAGATTAGTTAGAACAACCTTCGCCTATTCTGGTCCGCGTAAGCTGCACGAGAATAAGTAAACTATTTTCATAAGAATAGAAGCGTCGTATATTTTAAAAATTCCAATCTGCAAATATATGTGATTTTCAACACGTAAGAGTCTGCAATGATGCGTCTTGGCTATCCATAGCCTAAACGTACCTGTATGTTTTTGACATTTACTATTATCCCATAAGTAACCGCGAAAGGCCTACCGCAAAGTATCACTTTAACTTCCGGGAATTTGGCAAGGCGTTTTCTATCAATATGGAATTTAGAAGTGCGACCGGCACTGTATTAACGGTGTTTGAACTGACTGACCTAAAATATGGAATGTGCTGAAATTCACGAATAATTGCTAATCACCCCTAAACCGGCACCAAATTGAACCTAATATCTATATTAACAGAGGACAACTTTAAGGGAATTGAAAACATTAAAGAAATATTAAAGGTAATATTATAGCACTTAGAAATTAGAATTTTTTTAGAAAAACAAAAAATACCGAGAATTTCAAAATGGTTAGAATCAAGTGGACTTCAGTCTTAGATGTGCAGAAAGCCTACCATGCACAAACTGAGTAAATAGGATAGTAAGAACAAAATAATCTTCGAAAACAGTCTTTTAAGCTAGGTATACATTTAAGTATGGCTGATAGCCAACAGCCTATATTCTGAGTATAGATTCCAAAACGGTTTTCCGAGGATTTGTGGTATTCCTTATGCTTTTAACTTGAATGACAGGTGGTTCGATAGGGCAAACAGGATTTTGCATGATTTCGCCGACAGGGACGACATAAGAATAAAAGTTTTCATAAGACAGGGCAATGACTAATACATTCAAATAGAATTGACAAATGTAATCATAAGCGTACCATCTTGCGTATAGAAAGAAAACTTTTCTTCTGTTATATCAACACTTCCTTTTGCGGATCACGTCGACCAAGCTTGAAATACCATTGTATGCTTCGTGATTTTTAGTGTTTTCAATCAATTGCCTAAAAGGTATTTTTTCCATTACGTGCATACTAATATTTTCAAAATAAGATACTGCATGAAGGAATCCACCGAAGGTATGAGTGTCCGGACGCCTTTCTTCATGCAGATGGTCGTTTCGGTCACATTTGAAGACTCATTTCAGCATCAAATCTCGATGAAGGAAAAATGAATGTCCACAAACAAACACAATAACGAATATGTTTTTTGCTAATTGAAAAGCTTTTAATAAGTTAACCGTTTAAGAGGTGCTTTAATACTGCATTCCGTTAACGCATGTCCGTGTACTTTAAATTTTTGGATTGTGGAGCCAAGGAAAAAATGAACTCTTTTCGTGATGCAAAAAATACTGATAATTTTTATGTCATCCAGGGAAGAACATGCCTTTGTGTTTATATTTCTGCCATGTTCGCTACCTTTACTCATATTAATGCTCGATTGTACGATTACGAATAGATAGAAAAGTGGCCATGTAAACGGTAATATCTTGTTAAAACTGTGAATCCTATGCCTACTCCATTTCTAAATTACGTATATGTAGGAACTAGACCGCACAAAACGCAACGTCTCATATGATAGAAACCGAAAATGACCATTCAGGTATAGTCACTATGATGTCAAGTCGTAATATTTTTCGAATGGTAATACAATTCCGGCCCATTTAAACGAAGGGTTATCTATGCGCGTCATTACTGCAATTTGGCGCACGAAATCGTACAGATTTCCTGTGCTGACTTTTAAAAATAGACATAACATCTGATTACCTGAAAATAACCTGGGGGTTCGCAGCCCAATTCCCACGGTTAGCTTCAGACAAAAAGTAATTTTTACGTGCAGCAAGCTCTGCCAGTGAACTCGTAGGGGTAAATTACCCTCTTCCTAACAGAAAACACGTTCAGACGCCCGAACGAAGCCTAGGACAGGCATTAACATAAAAAGTGCCCGAACACACCAAAACCATGTATTTTTGCTCGAATTTACGAAAATTCTGTCTGAAAAAATTGTCTGAACACGTATCGTGCACGAGAAAAGGATGTTTGCCAATCTGAAAAGAATGTTTGCGGAAAGAAACTTGGCGAGGGAGCAAAATGAGAAACGTTTAGGGCGTCTGAAAATCCTCAGCTCAGATTTTCTCATTAAGTTTCATGAGATAGATCACGTTCTATATGCGGCTTCCAAGTGACGCATCCATAACCGTAAATGGAGACCTAAAAGTAAGCATTGAAAACCCAAATAACTCTAGCATAAAAGCAAACATATTTTGTTCGTGGCAGAAGAATCGTTAGTATCTGTCAGGGAGCTTTACATGTGACGAAACGCTCCAATCTCCTCCTTGCTGACTTTATAGGAACTTCACCAACTGGATGAAGACATACTAATTAATGACGGTTTTGCAATTGAATACAAACATATTCATCGCGGACCTTAGTTATGCGCATTGTTTTAATTCGACGATGACGGTTCCATTTTGTGTTTGCCTACACTTATAACTCGAATCACCGACTGCATAAAAAGAACGCCCAACGACTCATCCCATCATAGCTTTATGACAATTCTTAGTTTTGAGCTTTTGACAAACATGAACGTCCAATTAAGTATGTTGAAAATCACCGACTTTTGAAGGACATCCTTATACTCAACAAACGCCACATTAGCCAAAACATAGTAGTTTTACTGAAAATTATGCCCTCTGGCGACCCGAAAAGACCTGCTTACGATTACATCCGCCACCGCTGGCTAGTCTTTCGACAAGTGACTTTACGGAAACATTTACTCCTGTTAAACCCCTATATGCGAAACAGCGCAAAATCCTCTGTAAATTAGTAAACCGCATTTCAAGTAATGCCTACAACAGAAACACTGAAACAAGTTCCCGTAAAACCATCTTAGAACACATAATGTAACATTATACAATTAATTAAATCCCATCGGTCATAGTACACTAATTCTTGGAGGATATTGGAGCGTAGAGTACGAAGAATGTTTAGCTCTACTCACTTGACACAAACTTTTGCGTCCTCGACATTCCCGCTCAATCATTAAAGTTGTCAATTCTGGCAAGTTTTATACTTCGTTTGCGTCTCCATCTAACCGAATATCGTTCATCCTTAATTAGGAGTTTCTGTCGGTGCATCTGGACTGATCTCCGGTCCATCAAACATTTCCCGTTAATTTACGCACACTTTATGAGTTGCGCCAAGTCTCTGGGCGGTAAAAAAAACAAAACTTTCTTATCCGAGGAACAGAACTGACTGCAGCTCGTAGTATCCCACACGTCGACAACGGACATCGAAAGATTCAAAAAGGTTTCAGTAAACATTTCATCCATTTTAAACTGGAAAATTGCTGTAACTATTTCTTTAGGCCATATAGCCAAGTGTTACTTCATTATTGCTGCTTCTTAATATGGTAGGGCTGACTCACATATGTGGACATCTTAACAAAGCATGAGAACAGGAACTGCCTTCAAAACGGGTGGCTTTGAGCCAACTTCCGGCGAAACTAGGGTTAGGTTTGAGGTAAAGGTTGGGGTTAAGTTATTAATTAGGTAAGAAGCTAGATTCAGAGGTAGCGTTAACAAAAGCCGGGATCAATTCTAGGGTCAAGGTGGGGGTTAGTGTTAAATGCAGAGTGGTGGTTTAGGATAGGGTTAGGGTCAAGATTAGGGCAACAGTTTAGGTTTATGAAAGGGTTATTGGTTGGGCTAAAACACGGGAATATTTTGCCCTTTTCTAGAAGTATGCGCAGGTCCACCTTTATTACCTTGGTGGTGGGATCATATTTCCATGCCCTGTTTCGACGCGCGCAAAATTCAGTCTAGCCCTCAGTATGTATTTACACCCATACATGTCGCCTTGTACTGTATGCTTTTAAGTCCAAGTCAACCATTATACCCATGTCTTCCATCCACTTAAGACAATTTCATCTTACGCGTTGCCCCATAATGTCACGTACTTTTGTCGGGGAAGGCAATCCCAGTGGTCATTTTGTAATTTTTCGGTTATTCACTGGGACGGATTAATAACTGGTGGACCTCTTGAATTTCTGTGAGTTCAGTTCAGTTATGTAGAAAAACTCGCATACGAAAAGTTTGGCTGGAAAGACAGGACGCAACAGCGATGCCGGATTGAATGTAAATCAGATATGTACGTACCATATTCACTTGAATGAGCCTACTCATGCTATGACCAATCTCAGCTCTGCAGACAGAGTTACAATGTGCCATGATGCTTCGGACTTTCGTTGTCTGAATATTATTTTTTCCTTAAAAAACCGACGACAATTTATCCGGTTAATTTCTAGAAACGTGATTCCCCCCTAAATTTGGCCTCCAGCAAGAATTTAGGGTGCGATATAAATACAGAAAATGTACTACCTCGTAAAAATTGTAAACCGAAATTCTGACATGCACCTCTGACTCTAAAAGAGTATTTAAATAAGGTTGTAATATTATTTACCATGCGGCATAATCCTAAGATATTCCGGTTACTTCGAAATGCCGATTATCGAACGAACATCTTTTCGGCTGCCTGTAAAAGTCACGCTCTATGAAAAATGGCCATTTAAGTAGTATGAAGTTTTCCCATTGATTTTGGATGCCCTTATAAATTTAAGAATAGTTCATAGAAAACCTGCATAAAATTATTCATTCTTTTACTCGTTTGGAAGAAACTTACATCTTTAAATTTTATACTTGACAGAGGGGTATAAATCGATTTTAAAAAGTTTCTGATGATGAAGTTTTTTATGATCGTGAAGTGCCCGTCCATGAAATATCGTGCCCTGGCATTTATCAGTGTTGCTTGTAATGCTTACACTGTTGCTCAAATCCACTGATAAATGTTATGAACCCCATTTGGCCTCCCCATGGTAACATAGAAATGTTTGTATGATGTTTCGTATAAGGAAAGTATGCAGTTTGTAGTTTGAAAACTTTTAATGCAATTGTGATGGCAGATCGGATTCAAAATTATTCGAATCTTTAAATCCACTGTACATATATTTAAAGTTGAGTAAATGTGCAAGCAGCAGTTAAAATGTCAAACCTACTCAAAAATCTATGCTTGGTCGGTGTTTATACCGGTGAGCGACGGCTATGTGCGTCTTTGCGCACTCGTTGATTTTCGTCTTTTCTACTCCTCACTGAGACCTTTGTACACGGCATCTACGTTAATATTTCGATTAATATATTATTGATCTGAGTGCATGGCTTCAGGAGACTCTTGGCCTTTTTGGTATGCATGCTAAGGTAGGCGAGCACTACCATATACAGGACCTTCAATGTTATCCTCTCATACAAAGATCCCATAACCTGCAGATGTCGAAAAAGGCTTGATTTCTGTTATGCCGTGTTCTATCCAATAAATTGAGTTTCTACGACTGAACCTGGTGATTCTAAACTCTTTTCAAGGTAGACAGTATTTGGATTAGTTAAATGAGTAAATATTACGGGGGAGGAAACTAGGCAAGCCTTGCAAAAAGACAAAAACGTTAAATGTCGTATTTGAGCAAAGGGAGGCGAAATGAGTCCCAGAACGACAGTTTAAAAACTTTCCATGTCAACTTTACGCAATAGAGGGCTTGTTTGTATGTCCTGTTTTCGATCTCGACGGCAGTGCGCGAATCCGCACATACATGCCCGCGGAGAGGAAAAAATGCCGCCCAAAAACGCATAGGTCAAAAGTTAGTAAACACGCTGAGGTTTTTCTCACCTCAGAGGCTCCGTCGACAGACTCTAATTAAGGCCTTTTCTCGATAAGCTGTGTGATGCCGCCTGGCAGTTTCCCGGAAAAACCGAAAGTTTTGTAAGTTAAGTTAACACTTAAAAATGTCTCTCTCAAAGGCCTGTTTTAGAGACTGCGTAAGAGCCAATCTATCCGCATTGCTCGGTTTAGACGGGAAACTGCTCTGGCCTGCGGTCAAATGCCACTGAGGAGATGGGTACTGTCAATTATTACAATTCTCGGACTGAGAAACATCGTTGGCTCTAAGGTAACCTTAGACGCGTCGTATATTTTGAAAAACAAGGTGTTTAATGTCTTTTCGCCTACTTGCAGAGAGATGGTT
Source organism: Spirometra erinaceieuropaei (assembly GCA_902702965.1). Classification (NCBI taxonomy): domain Eukaryota; kingdom Metazoa; phylum Platyhelminthes; class Cestoda; order Diphyllobothriidea; family Diphyllobothriidae; genus Spirometra; species Spirometra erinaceieuropaei. Next base: position 1,723,995 of record CACRXP010000015.1, read on the forward strand.
TGCAACAGGCCAGATAGTCATGGTACAGTGCGTGATCGATCTCATGAGATTTTGGCCAAAATTCTGGAATGCGCTTCCGATTAGGAATGATTACTTAACTGGGGTTGTTATACTGATTATCATGCAGCATAATCTGATAGTATTTCGGACTCGGCAGGATGTCGGCTTTTGAATGCACTTATCTTCGATCTTCCGTCCGGGCAACAATCAGTAAAAAGCGACTACTTGTGTAGCATGCATTTTTCAGATTGATTTTTCAATAGTCTTGATAATTCATATATTTTATACAAAAGATGAACAAAAATATGCTTTCTTATACTCGGTTTGGTAGAAAATAACATTCCCTTCATATTTTATGCCCAAACAAATGTACATTCAGGTTTTTAAAAAAGTTTGTCCATTCCCGAATAATTTTCAGCATGATCTGCCATTACATCAGTGTTTAGCAATTCAAGTATACGAGGTGCATGCTATCCGCGTAAGGAAATTCATATATTCCTTTCTGCCTTTAAAACGATACCACATAGAGTACATGAAATTTCGCAATGGATCCGGACTGCGTTGCACATTTCATAAGGAGCATTAGTAAACGGACATGTGCGGTCTTGCATGCATTGACATAGCGCAGTCTTAAAAATTCCATAATAAGACACTTTTGTAGAACCTAAATATACACTTTATTCGGGCATAAAATACGAAGACAATGTGATTTCCTATCAATTGAGCAAAAGAAAGCATACCTTTGCGCATGTTTTCTATAAAATAGATTTGAATTTATAAAACCATCGAAAATCAATAGGAAAAATGCATGTTACTTAAGTAATTATTTTTACCGAGTGTGGTTTCTACAGGAGGTGAAAAAAGAAGTGCATTCAGACGCCGACATCCTGGCGAGTCCGAAAGGCTACAGGGTTATGCTGCATGATAATCAGTATAACAACCCCACTTAAGTAATCCTTCCTAGTCGGGAACACATTCCGACATTTCAAGAGATCGGTCACGCACTGTAGTAGTCAAGACTATTTATAAGCCCTGCCACTTATAACTGTTTGGATCATTTTGTTGACCGATGGAAGACTTCAAACGTGTATACTGATTGCTCAACTAAAATAAGGTTAATGGACCATAGGTTATGTTCACAGGATATTAATTCATCTGGCTGTTAACAGATCACTTTGTACCCTGCAGGGAAAGCGACTATGAGAAATTACAACCTGTTAATCTATGCTACCGTATGCAGCAGCGGTTTCCGTTTGCCTAAGGGATGCAATCCGCTAATGGACTCCAGTGACCTCAGCACTTCACAGGCTTACCTGAGTGAACAATATCTGTCAGAACGCACGAAATACCAAGACACCCGACTGTTGTTTGAACAAAAATCTCTAATATCAGGCTGTGTTGAGGGTCAGACACGATGTTCTTAGTACAAAACAAACAGACTATCATATCGACCTCCAACCGAGAATCTTCCGGTCACAAGCGTCCTCCTCACTCGATTACAAGTCTCATCGCAAATAATAGATATCTGGAAAACTGCTACCGATAAACAAAAGTATATGAGAATAGCCACTTTTTATTTGTTGACCAAACGAACCGATCTCACGCCTGGAAGACTCCGGGTTCATTGAGCGACTTTTTGGTGGTTTGGTGAACGGCAAAAATCTGAAAATGGATATTAAGGAAAAAGAACATTTTCATTCAAAAAGCTTTTGGGTCGGATCTTATTTCGCAACCTTACCTGCAGTAAATAAGCCCCAGTCTAAACCCTAACACCTACTCCTATACCCTGAGCAACCCCAAAACCCAACCCCTAAATTTAATCCTAAACTCTAACCCGTAGCCTCAACAGCTAGCCCCAGACTTCTAACCCTTACCTCCTCACCCTAACACCTAACAGGTACGACCACGATGGCCTTATAAATCCAAACATTCTTTATAAATATCATACACAAAAATATGCCTACCTTTACTCGTTCGGTAGAAAATCACATTTCCTCTACATTTTATACCTCAAAAAGGTTATTTTTCGGTTTTAAAAAGCTGCTAATAACGAGATTTTTAAGGTCATGCAACGTCCATACATGCAGCATCGCACATGTTCGTTTACTAATGCTCCTCATGAAATGTACAACATAGCCCGAATTTATTGCAAAATTTTATGAACCCTTCTTAAAGGTGTAGAGAAATATATAATTTTTCTTACGCGAAAAGCATACACCTTGTAGACTGAAATCGCTATATGCTAATGCAACGGCTGATCGGGTCCGAAATTAATAGGGAATTGGGAAATTTCTTTAAAATTTAAATGTACAATATCTTCGGGCAAAAGATAAAAAGAAAATGTGGTTTTCTACCGAACGAGTAAAAGAAAACATATTTTTATGCATGATTTCTATAAAATATGTTTGGATTTAGAAGAGCACAGAAAATCAGTGTGAAAAGTGCATGCTACATAAGTAATCGCTTTTCGCTAAGCGTGGTTTCTACAGGAGGTCAAAAAGAATTGTATTTAAAAGCCAACTTCCTGGCGAGTCTGAAATACTGTAGGATTAGGCTGCATGATAGTCACTATCACAACCACACCTAAGTAATCCTTCCTAACCGAAAACGCATCTCAGAACATTTTATGAGATTAGTCAAGCACTGCAGAAAACAGCTAGGGACAATGAAATCTCGCCGTCTAATAGGTTGTAGGCGAAAACGCGGAATAAAACAACACTTTATGTCTTGCGACAGGAGTCTACTTCGTCTGACGATTACCCTTCCTAGGGACTGTGTTAGAAGTCGGCCATCTCAAGTAGTTAACTTGCTGTCATCTACCTGAAAATGCGAATCAACCAATGAGGGTCAAGGTCACTTCCATTTACTCTTATCTTCCAGACTGGGTGGTAAACCAAACTGACCTTGACTGCCGGCGGTCGGTCCGTTCGTTTCAGGCATCTCTTTTGACGACGGAAAACAAAAGGTGTTGTCGAGAACGAAGCTAAAAATCGGTAGATGCAGATGTGGAGACCCGGACTAACACACCACAATAACTCGAGAAGTCAGAACAGACTCCGTTCATTCTCTAAAAGAATGTTGTCTACTTGAAAATTTTCATATATTTCTGCCGGTATGGACGCAGGAGTTGGCCGTAGATGCGCCGTAAATGTAATTAGTGAGCGCTTTGCTTTCGGTCTGACAAAGACGGGGGGAGGCGGGAATGGACGCTTCTGGCTTGTCACTCGGCATCACTCAGCCATGTCCAACTCCGAGGCATGCAATCCCTGAGGCTCGGACTCGCGAACTGTTATTTAGAAGTGCAACGCCGTAAACATTGAGGCCGGCTGCGATCGGGTATATTAGCAACGGTAGATGGACGCTCAGCGATCCCGCTACGAAACTCACTTTTCCCATTGTGCCCTGGGGCTCCCTCTCTCGGACGTCTCAAGAAGCCGCACAGCGGCAAGTACAAGGAAGACTGGAATAGCCATTTCTGGCTTATTAGTCGTCGTCAGCCGACTATGTCCAACGCCAGGTTTTTGAAACCCCTGAGGCTCGAAGCCACGATCCGTTTGTTAGAAGTTCAACGTCCTAACGATTGAGCCATGGGACAGTTGTGCAGTCGGCATTTGAAATTATCAATACAGCCTTCGTTGTCCTTACCGGTGGTGCTACTCCGCCCATATCACTAGTCGATGTGCGCCGCTGTTGGGGTTCGATATTGCGTCCTAAGGCAAAAAGCGGAACAAATGTGTCCTGTAACGCGATCGGTAAGCGTCCCTCGACTACTTGGACATGTGTTAGCTTATTTCAATCGCAGTACAACGTGACTGCGTCTAGGATCTGTGGATAGCCAACACCCTATTTTACATACAGCAAAACCCGAAGTTTAAGCCAGTCCAAAAATAAACAAATCTGCAAAGAACTCACGGCAAACCAAACATGCAAACAATGAAGAAGATTATCGACGATCTAGCTCGCCTGGCGATTGAGACATAACGTCTACCCATGGCTTATATATATATTATGAAAGTGGGCGCTCCCCGATCAGGTTACGGAACATGCACGTTCCGTTGGGCCTTGGGGCTCATACTAGAACCCTCGCAGGGAGTCGCACAGCGACTAGTAGAGTGATGTAAATCAGGTGGTACCGACAAAGACAAGGGAGACCGGAATGGCCATTTCTGGCTTATTAGCCGTCATCAGCCAGTCATACCCAACCCCAAGTTTGCATCACTTGAGATTCGAACCCGGGATCTTTGGTCATGGAATTTGACGCTTTACCATTGAGCCACGGGCCCGTTGTCCTGTCGGTTATGATCGGGAATATCAATTATGACAGTGGGCGTTCGCCGATCAGGTTATATATATATATAAATGGCAGAATAGCATTACCGACAAAGACAAGGGAGACTGGAATGGCCATTTCTGGCTTATTAGCCGTCGTCAGCCAGCCATACCCAAGCCCGAAGTGTGGAACACCCGAGCCTCGAACTCGCGACCTGTTGGTTTAGAAGTCAACGCCTCTACTCACCGGGCCACGAGCCCGTTGCCTTGTCGGTTTTCGATCGGGAATATACAATGTTAGGGGGCACTCACCGATCGTTCATACGGAACTCACTCGTTCCGTTGTGCCTTATGGACTCTCTCTCGAGCCCAACCAGCAGCCGCACAGCGGCGCATGATATAAAGGTAGAATAGCATTACCGACAAAGTCAAGGGCAAGTCTCCCTTGTCTTTGTCTGTAATGCTATTCTGCCTATATATCATGCGCCGCTGTGCGGCTGCTGGTTGGGCTCGAGAGAGAGTCCATAAGGCACAACGGAACGAGTGAGTTCCGTATGAACGATTGGTGAGCGCCCCCTACCACTATATATATATATATATATATATATATATATCAATCAGGAATGGGCGCACACCGATCTATTGGCTTCACAAAGCAAACAAGCTCCGTATGTGTGGCAAAGGTCACGAACAGGCAACCAATTACCAGGCCGAAGTCGGCCAAGTCATAATAGCAGCGAGGAGGGACGACAGAGAATGCGGGTAGATTGATACAGCACTGTTTCGGGCTTATTCTGCCTTCATTCAGCCAATCATAACCCTGACCACCAGCAGCTGCGACCAGAAACACAAACATGCGCACAGACGCACCTGGCGCAGTCGGTCCACCACTGAGGCCTACCAGATGGGTCATAAGCACTTCATCGAACCGAAGTTCATCAGTGCCTCGCCACCTGTCATTCTCTGTCGCTGCAGATCGGGTATTTATCAATCAGGAATGGGCGCACACCGATCTATTGGCTTCACAAAGCAAACAAGCTCCGTATGTGTGGCAAAGGTCACGAACAGGCAACCAATTACCAGGCCGAAGTCGGCCAAGTCATAATAGCAGCGAGGAGGGACGACAGAGAATGCGGGTAGATTGATACAGCACTGTTTCGGGCTTATTCTGCCTTCATTCAGCCAATCATAACCCTGACCACCAGCAGCTGCGACCAGAAACACAAACATGCGCACAGACGCACCTGGCGCAGTCGGTCCACCACTGAGGCCTACCAGATGGGTCATAAGCACTTCATCGAACCGAAGTTCATCAGTGCCTCGCCACCTGTCATTCTCTGTCGCTGCAGATCGGGTATTTATCAATCAGGAATGGGCGCACACCGATCTATTGGCTTCACAAAGCAAACAAGCTCCGTATGTGTGGCAAAGGTCACGAACAGGCAACCAATTACCAGGCCGAAGTCGGCCAAGTCATAATAGCAGCGAGGAGGGACGACAGAGAATGCGGGTAGATTGATACAGCACTGTTTCGGGCTTATTCTGCCTTCATTCAGCCAATCATAACCCTGACCACCAGCAGCTGAGACCAGAAACACAAACATGCGCACAGACGC
>CACRXP010000015.1:1731463-1780753 GCA_902702965.1 Spirometra erinaceieuropaei
GGTGTGCGCCCATTCCTGATTGATAAATACCCGATCTGCAGCGACAGAGAATGACAGGTGGCGAGGCACTGATGAACTTCGGTTCGATGAAGTGCTTATGACCCATCTGGTAGGCCTCAGTGGTGGACCGACTGCGCCAGGTGCGTCTGTGCGCATGTTTGTGTTTCTGGTCGCAGCTGCTGGTGGTCAGGGTTATGATTGGCTGAATGAAGGCAGAATAAGCCCGAAACAGTGCTGTATCAATCTACCCGCATTCTCTGTCGTCCCTCCTCGCTGCTATTATGACTTGGCCGACTTCGGCCTGGTAATTGGTTGCCTGTTCGTGACCTTTGCCACACATACGGAGCTTGTTTGCTTTGTGAAGCCAATAGATCGGTGTGCGCCCATTCCTGATTGATAAATACCCGATCTGCAGCGACAGAGAATGACAGGTGGCGAGGCACTGATGAACTTCGGTTCGATGAAGTGCTTATGACCCATCTGGTAGGCCTCAGTGGTGGACCGACTGCGCCAGGTGCGTCTGTGCGCATGTTTGTGTTTCTGGTCGCAGCTGCTGGTGGTCAGGGTTATGATTGGCTGAATGAAGGCAGAATAAGCCCGAAACAGTGCTGTATCAATCTACCCGCATTCTCTGTCGTCCCTCCTCGCTGCTATTATGACTTGGCCGACTTCGGCCTGGTAATTGGTTGCCTGTTCGTGACCTTTGCCACACATACGGAGCTTGTTTGCTTTGTGAAGCCAATAGATCGGTGTGCGCCCATTCCTGATTGATAAATACCCGATCTGCAGCGACAGAGAATGACAGGTGGCGAGGCACTGATGAACTTCGGTTCGATGAAGTGCTTATGACCCATCTGGTAGGCCTCAGTGGTGGACCGACTGCGCCAGGTGCGTCTGTGCGCATGTTTGTGTTTCTGGTCGCAGCTGCTGGTGGTCAGGGTTATGATTGGCTGAATGAAGGCAGAATAAGCCCGAAACAGTGCTGTATCAATCTACCCGCATTCTCTGTCGTCCCTCCTCGCTGCTATATATATATATATATATATATATATATATATAATATGTCATACATTTTCATTAAATTTGCAGAAATAAGCGCATTAGCACATGGCTGCCCTGCCGGAACGCCGATCCGCAGAAATCACTCTGCACCGTTAAGGCGAATCTGTACAGAACTGTACTCAAATAAAACAAACTCCACCGTAGAAGCTTTAAAGAGGAGAAAAAAGGAGTTTTGAAATTTCTTCCGGCAGAATGGTCATAGAAAGCATTTTCGCAGACCGGTGCCCACACACGCCCTCATGGGACACTTAAATGCGAAGACTCCCCAAGTGGAGGCATTTTTGCCCTCTTCAGTAATGCTTCAGTAGGAGCGGTGTGCATTGTTACAGAAATAATTGCCGACATTCCCCGTTGACTCGTTTTTGTCACGCATTATCATTTCGTGCGAATCAAAGGCATAGTTGCGGCCGGCGGCCAACAGAGTCTCTTCATTCCGACTTCAAACAGTTTGCGTCCTCCTCGTAATTATGGAGGACAGAATGGGAGAAATCCAGAATGTCTGTTATGTAAACATCGGTTGACCGTGTGCGGTGATGTGCAATTATCTGCTACAACTGCTCGTACACTGAGCCACGTCCTTACAAACTGCGAGAACGCAAAGATAATTGCGCAGGCTGTCAGTGAGACAAGTCGTGGATTGAGAGAAGTCAAGAATCTCTGACCAGGAGGAACTAAACCAGAGTATGCAATTTCCACGAAATTTCTGACCCCAAGCGCACGCAAACAATCTCATTTAAGGCCAGAAGCTCACAGACCAGGAACTGCCTTAACTAACCCCTTCTTACTTGTATTCTTTCGAGATTTCGGATTCATAGAACGTTTTAGCCCAACTGGTTTAGGAGCCTGCGTTACCTCCCTCTGAAGAAGGTATCCATGGAATCCGAAAATTTGGCCGTGCGCGATATTGCTTGTACGTTTTTTGAATAGCATGAAATGGCCTTTTGATGGAGTCCACGTGAACGTTTTTATTTTGCCAAAATTCATATTCATAATTTTGACTGCCATTGCCAAACTTTATGTGTTTGGTGGTATGCGTTCCAGCACTTGCAGCTGTCGGATATTCTTTTTCGTCCCGCTGGAGAATACAATGAAAAAATATGTGTGGAAGGTCAACCCTTCAATTGGCCTTTGATAGTTTTTTGAAATTTTGCAGGCTCCTACAAAAGTCGACCGTGTACTCTGCCCCATCCTGGATGCGTTTTTCAAACCTAGATGTGTGATTTGGGCACACACGTTGCCCAGGCTTCCATTTGCTTTTCCGCTCATATTTTTAGAAAACACCAGCTTATTTTGGAAGGAGAAAGTGTTGTTCCCCCACTATGCTTCATTATTCTTTTTTGACCCTAGCAAACCTAGTTTTGTACAGTCCTCTGAACGGCATGCTAACACAGCATTGCACTTGCATATATATGCAGGTGTTCCACACAGTGCTACTCGCCTTTTGACAGTAGCACATAATTTTCAGATTGATTGTCGTGAGACCGCTAAAGAGGATGACTTAAAGTTACTAGCTGGACAAGCCAACAAAGAGCATGAGCCATATATTTTTAAGTGGCGTTCGAAGCACTCCCATAAATCATCCATTAAGTTCACAGTTTAATGCAAATGCTTTCGCAGGCGATGTAGCACCTACTCTTCTCCCTCCACGGGTTATATTTACTAGTGGGTTACGGGACGAGTGAGTTCCGTAAAAATGATCAGTGGGCGCCGCTCTACCATTGTTCATCCCCGATCGAAACCGACGGGACGACGAGCACGTGACTCAGTGGTTAGAGGCGTTGGACTTTTAACTAACAGGTTGCGAGTTCGATTCTCGGGTGTTCCAAACTTCGGGCTTGGGTATGACTGACTGATGACGGCTAGTAAGCCAGAAATGACCATTCCAGTCTCCCTTGTCTTTGTCGTTAATACCATTCTACTCTTTCTACATCTTTACCTGAAGGCCCGAAATACCACCTTTTTAAGCGCATCTCGACAGTTTCGAAAAATGTTTCAGCCATTCCGATCAGACAGGAAATCGGCAGGCTTGTCCGTTAACTGTGGGATACGCCGCACATTCTCAGGATCCTGTGATACCAAGTTCTACTGCCATCGTGACTTTGAATTGTCCCATTGCATTCCGTAGGCTGTCCGATGCGTTTGTACCTGGATAGCTTCGGCTGCCTGCGAGATAAGCGGTGGCGGCGTCGCCAGCTATCTTGGCTGCGCTTTTTCCGATCCTCGTTCTCTTGATCCAGCTCTGATCCAATCCCTGTCTTTTTGTGATGGTTCCCTATATCTTGTCCTGTCTGCTTATCGAAAACGCAGATATGTTAGAAGACGAAGATGCGATCTCTGGAACAAGAAATTTATTGGCCTGACGTTCCGGATTCTCACTCGAAATCATCATCAGAGACAGTCGCAGATGATGTCTCTGATGATGGGTTCCAGTGGGAATCCGAAACGTCAGGCCAAGAGATTTCTTATTCCATTGATCGTATCTGCGTCTTTTAAACTACCTCCTGGACCTCGCCTGTTCGCTTCTATCAGCAGATAAGTTAGTCAAACTATTTCAGACATTAATGGACATTTAGGCCTAACATGCAAGAACTACAGCCCAAGTACGTGAATATGGACAACGCCAGTACAAGCGGCTTCGCGTTAAATTTTGCGAGCTCCCATTTGATGCCCCAACTTCAACCCTTACCCCAACAGTAACGCTTGCCCTAACTCCAAAATAAACCCACCCAGCCTTGATCTTAACCACAACCCTGACCCTAACACTACTCCTAACCATTACACTAACCCTAATGCTGGCACGAAACCTAGCCCTAATTATAACCCTCCTGGAATCTAAGACACGACCGAATTAGAATACTTTCCAATGGCAGAGTCCCTTAATTAGCACTCTGAGAGACCAAAATTTGCTCATTATTCCCTAAAAACACAGCCCTGCTTCAGGGACGTAGAACTTGTAGAGCTCTATGTGACGAAGTTTCTACATGCTGTCGTGCAATATCGATTGCAAAATGCAGTCATCGGTTACTTGCCTAAGGACTCTCGGGAATGGAATATACAATTAGTGACCTAAATTATTAAGTGAGTCGAAAATGACAAATGATTGCCAATCACTCGCAAACCGACACCATTTCATTATTGCAATGTCTATGTTAATTAAGTACAAGTTTAAAAGAATCAAAAACATAGAGGAAATATTAAAAACAGTGTTGCGTTGTCTAGAAATGCCGATTTATTTTGAAAAGCGCAATGTCCTGAAAACGTCAGAATTGACTCTAATTTAATAAACTTCGTTTTTAGATGTATAGAATGTATTCTCATACCAAAAGCGTAGCAAATATGAAAGTAGAAATGAAATAATGTCTGATAACAGTGTTTCGCTGAGGAGTACATCTAAATATCGTTTAATACTTAGTGTGATTTCATATATGACGTTGCGTCAACTGCCTACATTCTGAGTGTAGATTCCGAAACAGTTTTCAAGGGATTCGTGGTATTCTTGACCCGTTTAAGTTAAACGAGATAGCATTTAGTAAGAAAAACCGGAGTCAACTTGATTTCACCGACGGGGACGTCGTAAGAACAAACATTTTCATAAGAAGGCCATTTTCACTGTTTTTGCTCGCTTTTAGAATCCGTTCTTCGATTATGAATGCACAGTAGATGGCCCATATAAGTACTGATATTTTACTGAAACTCTAAATGTTTTGCTCGTCCTATTTCTGAATAAGAAATACACAGAAGCTAAACTACACGAAAAGTAGTGCTTCATATGTTTGAAGCTGGAAATGATCATTCTGCGGTTGTCATTTATGTGGCATCAGGTAGAATTTTCCAAACGGCAAAACAATTTCAGCCCATTTAAACGAAGGAATCCCTATCTGCGTTATCACTGCACTTTAGGGCATCTAATCACACGGATCTGCTAATTTGACATTTAAAAATTGATAAAATTTCTGGTTTCCTTAAAATAACCTTTGTGTTAGCAGGTTGATTACCACGCTTAACAGCGGACAAAAAATAAATTTTCAAGTTCGGCTAAATCAGTTTATTAAACCTCTCGCGAAGAAATTACTATCCTTTCAATGAAAAAGTCGCTCAGATGCGTAACCGGAGTCTAGGACATGTATTAGCATAGGAAATTGCACGAAAATATTCCAACGTCCATTTTCGCTAAACTTTACCGATATGTTACTTGACATAATTACGCAAACAAAATTTCTGCACAAGAAAAGAACATTTCATTGAAGGATGTGGATGAGCTAACAAAATGCGCGACGTTATAGATGTCTAGAAAGTCTCGAATCAGTTTCCGTTATCAGATTTCACGAGATAGTTCACGTACTGTACGTATCTTTTTACTGGGTAGTTATACAGCTTACCTGCTGCAGCGACACCATTTTTTTCTTATTAATACTTTCGGTAAGTGGAATGAATGCATAAACTGACAGAGGATAGCTCGCTTTCAGAAAACCGAGCAGCAATCATGAAAGACAAAATCGCTAATCGTGACAGCAGATCAAAGTGGATACGCATACTGCTACGTGGCTTGCTGTGCGTAGTCTGATTGGCTGAAACGCAACGATGCACCGTGCTAATTTTGGTAACGCCAACTAGAAGACTGAAAATAGATAGTCACGGCAAGTATATTATAGAGTCCTTGGTTGGTGATTAGAGTTAAGACAGATGTTTGCATCATCCAGATGAATAACCAATGACTGCGCAATAAATCAGATATTCGGGTGTGAGGAATTTAAAAAAAGTGAGGAGAAAGGAGGCTAATTCGGCGCCGGAAAGAATTGCTTCCATAAAAATCAGTCCACGGTGTTTGTGAGTCAGTAGGTGGGGGTTTCGACTACCAGGCAAATGCCAATTCTGGAGCAATAGATGACAATCTAATACTTGGTACTTTTGCAACGCGCATCAAAATGTAACCGAATTGTTGCTCCCTAAGGAACCCAGAACACAGTTTTCCAGGCCTCAAGTATGCATTAACGCTCTATTCATAATTTATAGAGTCATAATGACAAGAATATAACTAACCAGAGGGAAGTAAAACAAATTTCAGGGGAACACCGCAGAAAACACCGCTAAAACACATCTTAAAAATAATTAGTCCTGTTAGACGAAGCAGAGTAAAACTGAAAAGGGTCGGAGATATAGCGACCTGTAGAACTCGTGACAGAATCTGCCCTCGGAGATAATAAAAGAAGAAATAAGGATGACAGTTGTAAGTCACTGTAACTAACAGCCGGTCGGTTTTGCGAGTACAGTAGGTGGGCTAACTCAAGAAGCCTCAACCGAAATTCCGAAATGCGTTTTTTTTCGTTATCTAAGGATGCCAGCTTTCGAACGAACTTCTTCCCAGCTGCATACGAAATCCATACTCTGTAAAAAATGACTACTTGTGTAGCATGCATTTTTATCATTGATTTTCGATGCCTTTAAAGATTCAATTATATTTCATTGAAAACATGCATAAAAACATTCATTCTTTTACTCAGTCGGTAGGAATTTACATCTTCTTCCAATTTTATACTCAAGGGAAGGATATAATTCGTTTTTTTAAAAATTATATAATTGTGAGGTTTTTTAATACCGTGAAATGGCTGTTCATGAAACGTCACGTCTCAGCATTTACCAATGTGGCGTGTAAAGTTAACAATGTGGCTCAAAGCAACTGCTTAATTTTATAAACCCCATATAGTCTCCGCCTAATGCTGTAGAGAAATGTGTGGCTTTCTGTACGCGGAAATTATACGGCTTGTAGCTTGGAAGCCGTGAATGCAAGTGTAACGGCAGATCTGGTTCAAAATTATTCGGGAATTGGAAAAGTTTTTATGCCCTTCCTTCGTGTATAAGATTGGAACTACACGCAATTTTTACCATAATACACCAAATTTAACAAGGACGTTTAATCGGTCCGTGATATTCACGACGCGGCTGTATATGCCAGAATTGGGTCGGTACGTGATCAGTCGCCTCTGAGACGTACGTCAGAACATGCCATATCTCCGGTGGCCACTTTATTTGAGTCCTCCGAGGGAAAAGCATAAGCATGGACTTGCAAAGGCTTTTGAAAAGTCATTCGACACAGATTAATTACAGAGTTATTGGAGCGACAGGTACTTCGTCTTCTAGATGGTTCCTTTGAGCCTGACTCCGATGGAATACCGTTCGCGCACTTCTTTGCTTTGAGCCACCGAAGGCTTGTCATCACAACTAATTAGATTTGTTACGTTTCTTGCTAAAGACATCCCCCTTACAGTTGACAGTCAACGAGGAATGGGTGGCTATTGCTCAACTGTTGTTGCCCTTGTAAATTACATAAAGGGATTTATTGTATTAACAGGTCATGGATGTGGTACAACCTGTGTCGTCGAGATAACAGTTCGACTGTCGTAACCAAAAACGTCCACCGTGCACCCACAACGGGTTTGACGCAGGGACGGTAACTTGCGCGTGCGTTAGTTAATAGCAATGGTGGACTTGCGCGGCACCTACTGCACTTTATCCTCCTCCTCCTCCTCCTCCTCCTTCTCCTCCTCCTCCTCCTCCTCCTCCTCCTCCTCTTCCTTCTCCTCCTCACCAATCTGGACCCGTTGTCAAGATACAGTCAAGAAGACCGGAGGCGGAATCAGACTCGATGGTGCTAAACAGTTCGTCCGGGCTTCTGCATGCGATTTTATCTTTAACTACACATGCTCCAGGCAACAGTCAGGAGGATTCTTAAACAGACCTGAACTAGGGTGAAGAAGGAGATACGATCGTTGGGACAAGAGCCTTATTCGCCTGACGTTTCGGATTCCTGCTCTAGGCCATCATCAGAGACAATAGCAGATACGGGTGGTTCATGCACAAGGGGCTGAATAGTTATAGGATGCAGTCGCCATGCTACCGCATTCCTATGAATAATCACGACACCCCTCTTCATCAGAGATCTTTGCACTTGGTGTGATGATTGCTTGATGGCTGACATTTGTGTCGTTAATTGCTGCAATTTCATCACGCGCGTTGGATATTGGTGCGTTTATTGCTCTGACCCACCGACCCTAGCGTTGAGACCAGTGTTCACTTGTGCGCTCCCCGCGTGGCTAATTACTCCGCCTAGGCGAAGTCTCAGCACCGAGTACGGGGAAGGGCGGTTTTCGCACTTGTTAATTGAATGCGAGCCAGTTAACCATGACTCAAGTAGCTCGCGACTTACGTGCTTGCCGGCTGTCGCGAGAATTTTTGACGTCGTCGGAGTTGAATATGTGGCCAGATCTCGTCGAATAAGCTGCCACTTGGGAGCTGGTGTCATTTCTTCGCTCTGGTGCTACGTGTCTGGCCGTTTGCCTTCGACGTAGTTACTCTGCTCGCAGCTGCAGCAGATCTGATAAACGACTCCTGGCTTTTCTTGTCGTGGCACTGGATCTTTTAATTTCATTGCTTGGTGGTTGGTGGTTGCCTACAGGCCGCATGTAACTCTAACTATAAATGTTGCAAGAAGGCAGCTGACGGTATCCGAGACGTTCTTAACCTACGGAATGGCCGCCAAAATCTGGGGCCAATGCGATTTGGCCCCTCGTCTTGTGCATGAACTACCAGTATCTGATTTTGTTTCTGGTGATGGGTGTGGGCATGAATTCCAAACATCGGCGGATAACATTCTTGCTCCAGCGATCACGTCTACTTCTCAACGGTTCCTCGATTATCCGAGACTATCTTTTGCCATTCAAACAACTACTTAATGCACTTTTAGTAGAAATGACCTTTATTCTCCTGGGAATTTACTGCTTGATAACCGACCGCTTTTAAGAACGTCTGACATAGCACCTACAGTAAGTGGTCTAACTTATGAAATGTCGACAGAAATTCCGAAGTGCGTTTCCGTTTCAAAGAGATAAATTAGGTAGGGTTGTGAAACCAATCATCATGCAGCATTATTCTATAATAATTCAGTTACCCCAGGACGCCGCCTTTCGAAAAAAAAACTTCTTTTCGGCTGCCTCCAAAAACCATATTCCGTAAAAAATGACTACTTATGTAGCATGCATTTTTTTGCATTGATTTTCAATGCCCTCAAAGGGGGCTGTCGTCATTAATCGTCCGTCAGCAAAATAGTTCCTCTTTTTCCATGTATAATTCAGAGATGAAAAAAGCCTTATGTCGTGCTTAACGATTGAATTGATATCGACTGTATAGATTGCTGCGGGAGCAAAACCACAAGACACCCTGGAGCAACGCGGCGGTGAGCGATCGATCGACTAAGACGGGTTAGCACGCTATAAATAGCCAAAGACGAAGCTCGAGCGCAAGTCAGGAGTGAACTTCAGATAAGAGAAAATCGATTCAGTTCAATAACCTAGGAGTGACAACAAAAATCAGAGGTCACAACGCTCAGCCCCTAAAAGTGCACGCTGAAAACCTGCTGTAAAAGTCCGTCAGCAGTTTTCATACATTACGTCAGTCAAATCACTGCGTTGCGCAATGCCAATCCGAGATAACAAAAGTTCAGTTGTCAAGCCAGTGACGTGCTTGACAGCCGCAATTATTTTGTGTAATTGCCCGCAAAATATTATTAATCTTTGTAGTAAGCTGCGTTCCTGTAAGGTTTTTCGAAACCAGGAACAATAATAAAGTTGAAAATCAGTAATTCCAAAAAAGGGACATTTGTTTGCACAGTAAGTAGGCTAACTCATGAAATGTCAACAGAAATTCCGAAATGCGTTTTCGTTTCGAAAAGATTAATTAAATAATGTTGTAAAACCAATCATCGCGTAGCATAAGTCTATAATAATTCAGTTATCTCAGAGCGCCGACTTTCGTAAAAAATACTACTTTAATAGAATGAGTTTTTCATTGATTTCCGATGCCCCTAAAGGTTCAATTATATTTTATGGCAAACAGGCATAAGAATATTCTTTCTTTTGATCATTCAGTAGAAACCTACATCTTCTTTCAACCTAACGCACACAGGAATGGTAAAATGCTGTTTTAAAAAACTTTTCCAATTCCCGAATAATTTTGAATCCGACCTGCCGTTACACTTGCATTCAAGGCTTCCAGTCTACAAGCCGTATAATTTCCGCGTACGGAAAACCACACATTTCTCTACAGCATTAGGAGGAGACTATATGGGGTTCATAAAATTAAGCAGTGGATTTGAGACACATTGTTAACTTTACAAGCCACATTGGTAAATGCTGAGACGTGACGTTTTATGAACGGCCATTTCACGGTATTAAAAAACCTCACAATTATAAACTTTTTAAAGAAACGAACTATATCCTTCCTTTGAGTATAAAATTGGAAGAAGATGTAAATTCCTACCGATTGAGTAAAAGAAGGAATGTTTTAATGCATGCTTTCCATGAAGTATAATTGAATCTTTAAGGGCATCGAAAATCAATGATAAAAATGCATGCTACACAAGTAGTCATTTTTTACGGAGTATGGTCTTCAGATGAAGCCGGAAGAAGTTCATTCGAAAGCCGGCACCTTGGGTCAACTGAATCATTATAGAATTATGCTGCATGATGGTTGGTTTTACAACCACACTTGATTAATCTATTCGAAACGGAAACGCATTTTGGAATTTCGGTTGACATTTTATGAGTTAGCCGACCTACTCTAACTTATCCTGAAGGATCAAGTTAAGTAAATAGTTACAGAGACGCAAAAATAAATCCGGAGTTAAAGAAAACGTTTCAGTTAAAGAGTTGGATAAACTCGGTAACAGTCAGGCGACAACTTCAAGCCGGGGATGGAGGTAAGTGTGTGTGTGTGTGTGTGTGTGTGTAGGTAGGTAGATGCTAAGCATGTCTGCTGGCACTATAAAGCCCTGCGTAAGTCACCGTCCCTGCTCCCACCGTTGCAGCTGCAGCTGTGGGGTACACGGTGGACATAATCGAAATCGATGGTCGAACTGTCGTGTGTGTGTGTGTGTGCGCGTGTGTGTGTGTGCAAAGGGTGCAAAATATGTCAAATGAAGGAGGTGAACAATTCCACGTTGAATTCCAGACATCTTCCTTGCCAATGGATACCCGCGCAGTTTTGTAAACGAGTGCTTATACCAAAGACACACGAGGGTCGACGATGAGAAGTAACAAGGACCTACAATGTTCTGCGTTTTGCCGTATGTGAGAAATGTCTCCGAAGCCACTGAGCGCATGCTAAGGTCGCTAAGCGTGGGCGTTGGACATCGGCCGGACGACACCACTGGCGTAATTTACCGCGTCAAACGTCTAGACTGTCTGGCCAGCAACGCTTTAGCGATAATGCAGACGGATGTACGATCGCACGTGGCCATGCACAGTCTAGAAAATAATCACATGTTCGACTTTGGCGGTGCCCAAGTGCTCGGCCGAGCCGAAAGCGAACTGGCGAGAAAAGTAATCGAAGCCTGACAATCAGACGCCAACTCGATAAAACGCGGTATTGACCTACCAGCGCTACAAGAGTCTGTCAGGCACCACTTGCGCCCGAGAAGAGAGCCAATGAGGAGAGAGCGGGAGAAGGCAGGTCTGCTTACATTGCCCCGACCTATCAGGTGCGAGCACAAATTACCTATATAAACCATGTGTTTCTCATTTTATCTGCCTCCGATGATGTGCTCGCGTGCGAGTGCGAAACGTCAGATGGTGAAATCTTCCTCCCCAGAGATAGCCTTGCCTTCTTCTTTTTCATGTATTTTATTGATAGCTTTGGCCCTTTCTGTCCTGTTAGCCATCTTCATCCTCTCCTACCCAACGCCATGTTTGTATCGTTTGAGATTGGATCCCGGGATCATTGTCATGGTTCTTGACACTCTACTGTTGAGCTTCGTGCATGCGAGGCCGAACTTAAAGAGCACGTTCCGTAACCTGATCGGTGAGCGCGCATCTTTTATGATTGATATTCCTGATCATAACCGACAGGACAGCGGGTCCTTGGCTCAATGTTAGAGTGTCAACTTCCATGACCGAACAACCCGGTTTCGATTCTCAATGGGGTTGGCTATGGCTGGGTGATATCTGCTAATAAGCCAGAAATGGCCATTCCGGTCATCCTTGTCTTTGTTGGTATCAGCTCATCTACATCTGCTTCTAGTCGGTGTGCGACTGTCTGCGAGGTTTCTAGTATGATCTCTAAGGCACAAAGGAACGATCACGTTCCTAACCTGGTCGGTGAACGTCCAGCTGTCATAATATATACATACATATATTGCTAATAGAAGCTAATACTTAATTCCCCGGACATAAATGATAAGAAGAGTCTATCTTGAGAACCATGCTGTTTTGTCCTGACGTTTCAAAAGTAGACCAACTTCCATTGTTGGAGGTGAGTACCGTAAGGCATCACACAGTATTTGTAGGGGGATTGATGACAGCCGTGTTAACATAGTGTTACTTATACCGGGGAGTCGTTAATCAGCTTTGGGGTTAATTACCCACATAGGCACAGTGATCGCCTCTGTAGTCACCGCAGCAGAACGGGAGGGAGGGTGACCGCTGTCAATCTGCCTGTCTCTCGTCGGGGGAGGGGGACATATGAACGTTTGTGGCCATCGCCCGCATTTAAGCTGACCTTAGTTGCCGCCCTGGGTTGTTAGCTTCGATTGCATCCCTCTGACCGCGTTTCTCCCCGTCTGCCGGAGTAGTAGTTGAGGCAACAGTATGGATGAATGCGTCTTCGTTGGGTCCGAATTGCGGTGTGGTTATGTGTAGGTCCGTTGTAGGTTCTCCTCTGTTTGGATTCATGTCTGGCCTAACTTCGCGCTTGCTCTTTTGTTCGTTGAGCTGCGTCTGAAGGGCTTGGT
Organism: Spirometra erinaceieuropaei; assembly: GCA_902702965.1. Taxonomy (NCBI): domain Eukaryota; kingdom Metazoa; phylum Platyhelminthes; class Cestoda; order Diphyllobothriidea; family Diphyllobothriidae; genus Spirometra; species Spirometra erinaceieuropaei. The sequence continues at coordinate 1,744,305 of CACRXP010000015.1, forward strand.
AGGCTGCCGGAAGGACGACACAACAGTTTATTTAGGTAGTCTCCGTGTGCCATCATTGTCCCGACCCAACATTTTGGCTTTCTGAAAGGCGAAAGTGTGTCCAGAGTCCGCGCAGTGTTCCACCACCAGAAACAATGGGTCCATTCTCCTCACCTGTGTTCATCAACATGGGTTTGTAACTGTCTGCCTGTCTCTCCCATGTAGTTAGCTTCACAAAAATTACACTGGACCCGGTAGATGACGTTTGTCATCTAACCTTGTGGCAGCGTACCCTTCGGTCTCATAAGTGGATGTCCAATGGTTAGGTCCGGTCGGTGGGCGATTCCGATCCCCAAGGGTCATAGGAGGCGTGACTGAAGATGAGACTGAACCCGACCCCGACGTTCAGAGAACTCTCTGTCTGCCGCTTGTCGTATGCCTGCGTTGCATCCGTGTTGGTTTTACTTCAACAGCACGGTGAGTCTGGCTAGCGTTTGAGTCACCCCTGCTCCTCCCCACCAGGGTCACGTCATTACAATGTGGTCTGTGTCAGAGACCTTCCTTAGACGCTCTTACCCCAGACAAAATTTCCTCTAATTTCCTAAGGCCGTCTGAAGTAGCCGTAAACAGGTTGGATTATCACTGTGTCCTCAGTCGGTAGCTGTCCTGGGAACATGTTGGAGAACTCCTACATTGTTGAGACACCCTTGTAAATCATCTAGTATATTCTTTCTGTAACAGACTCGACAAGGGGCGTATGACGTGGTTCCGAACGAGATTCATCGTTCACCTTCATTGTGCACAAGTAAACTTTCCAAGTGTGCAAAATTAGTCCACTCATCCCCAGTCCCATCATCGGAGTCTATCATATTTCGTCTCTAACTTCAGAGACGAACGTCTGAGAACAGTCACCATTTTCAGTCGCATTGCAGTGTTATGATCGGTTACCCCAGCCAGCTTCCAAACGGACGTAACGAAGGTGTTCTGTATTTTTTTTCAGCAGTAATTAACTACGACGCTTAGCGTCGGTCTAGAGGCGATAACGTTTGTCTTGGATTTCGGTTGACGAGCGGTAACTTGTTTCACAGCCCTTTTTACTTATGAAAGTTTAAAATTCCTTCGGTCTCAGAAACTACCTAGACGCGCAGGGTACGTTGAACTGCGTCCACCCCCGCCCCCTATTCGGCATTTCTTCCAGACCAGTAGACTAAAAGGTCTGCTTACAGCAAATTCGCTCAGTGTGATATGAACGTCTTTTGATTTTTTTGTTTCAGTGATCTTGAGTCTGCCCTTCTGACGATCTGTATACCCCCTCAGTCAAGCATGTTCGAAGGACTGAATCGTCACTCACCCCTTTTCCTATCCTTTTATCTCACCAGTGAACTTTACGGTTCATGCCAGCTCATCACAACGTCGCATCGCTATGCAGCAGAAGCACTCCAAGCACACTCGAAGAGTGTCACGAGTCCCTCCGCTCTCGCTCCAACAGAAGCCATCTTTCACAACGCCGTAATCGGTTTCCCCTTTGATGTAAACACACACACACACACACAATGCAAGATGCAACTCAATAACGTTCCGACATCTCCGTCCCCCCCCCCCCTCAAAGAATGCAGGGTGCATCAGGGACCATCAGGTTCACGTCTGCTTTTGTCAGTAATTTGATACTTCATGGAATTGGAGTCTGTGAAGTCCAGAAGCTTCTCTACTCAAGTCACTTGATAAGACAGGAGATCTGCATCTGACGAAAACATTGGCTACTTCTAAAGACTACTGCATGAAACGTTAGCCCCCGCGGCTATTCGTCGGCGTTCGTTCTGCTTTCAGCTGGGACTGTGTTAGGTCACATGCAAAGAGGGTAGACTTATGATAGTCACTCCTCATGTGACTATATAGTTTCGGGAATAAAGAGTGAGTACGGCTCCTGATGTGAATAAATTGTCCAGTGGACCTGGGTACGTCAGTAAGCAGAAGTAATAATTCAACTGCTTCTAGTTCTAGTCGACAGCAACTTCTGATTGCTGCCTGTCAGTCGTTTTCGGTTATCTGAAGGGACTGTGCGTCCCAAGTGCCCCATGAAAACGGTAATATCCGCTTTTATTTTGCCAGCCTTATACACTGAGGAACGCCGCACTCACGTGACTAACAATCAGAACATCTGTAAGGTACTTTGAATATGATAACAGTACGCGACTGTCCGGATTACTTTCTCAGCTTTGCGGAAGATACACTAGGTGGGTTAACTCATGTTATGTCAACTGAAATTTCGAAAAACGTTCTCGTGTCGAAAAGATTAAGCAAGAAGGGTTGTAAAACGAATCATTATGTAGCATAATTCTATGATGATCAAGTTATCTCAGGTTGCCTTCTTTCGAACGAACGTATTTCCGACTGTCAGCAAGAATCATACTCGGCAAAAATGACTACTTATCAGCTTGCAACTTTCTCATTGATGTCCGATGACCTTGAAAATGCAATTATATTTCATGGAAAACACGCATACAAATATTCATTCTTTTATCTATTCGGTGGAAAATCACGTCTGTTTCCAAGTTTGTACTCGAAGTAAGAGTATAATTCCGTTTTAAAAACGTTTCTAATTCCCGAATAATTTCGAACCCGACCTTCTGTTATGCATGGATTCAGGGTTTCAAAACTACATGCCGTATATTTTCCGTTTATGGAAAACCATACATTTCTGTACGGTATTAGGAGGAAACCCTATGGGGTTCATAAAATTAAGCAGTGGATTTGAGGAATATTGTTAACTTTACAAGCCACATTGGTAAATGCAGATACATGACGTTTTATGAACGGCCATTTCACGGTATTAACAAAATCCTACACTTTGTAACCTTTCTGAAACCGAATTATACTCCTCCTTAGAGTATAAAATTGAAACAAGACCCAGTTTTCGACAGAATAAGTAAAAGAATGAATACTTTTGCGCATTTTTTAATGAAATATAAGTGCACTTTTAAAGGCATCGAAAATCAATGAGAAAATTGTATGCTACTTAAGTAGTCCTTTTTGTCAAATTTAGTTCTTGCATGCAGTCGGAAATAAGTTTATTCGAAAGCTGGCACCCTGAGGTAACTGGATCATTATAGAATTATGTTTCAAGCTGACAAGTTTTACAACCATACTCAATTAATCTTTTCGAAACGAGAACGCATTTCGAAATGCCGGCCGACATTTCATGCGTCAGCCCACTAACTATATATTAGCCAATGGCGTGGGCATAGGGGAAGAATGGCTTGCTTGTGCTTTAGCCCGGGAAATCACGATTGGTTTGTATACGCGAAGAAATTACTGATTTTCTCCAAATAAATCGACCGTCCTGAGCGATGAGGTTTTCTGTTGTCCCCCAAGTGGACGCGACAACGCTCACCTGAGTGCGCACTTGTTTACAATGAAGCAGACTGTCGCTGCGTGTCCCTCACTCACTCCTCCACGTTCCTCCGATGGCAAAACGAGATCATGATGACCGCAGGTTAGTGTAGTCACAGCGGCTCTCAAAACCAAGCAGACTTCTAACTGCTGGTTGGGCTCGAGAGAGAGAGAGCCCGTAATGCACAACGAAAAGAATGAGTTCCGTAAGAACGATCGATGAGCGCCCCTCCACCACTGTATATTCCCGATCAAAAACCGAAAGGGCAACGGGTTCGTGGCGCAGTGGTCAGAGGCGTTGGACTTCTAAATAACAGATTGTCGAATCGAACTCCAGGTGTTCCACACCTCGTGGCTAAAAAGCCCTAAATGGCCATTTCAGTCTCCCTTATCTTTGTCGGTAATGCTATTCTGCCTATATCATTCGCTGCTGTGCGGCTGCTGGCTGGGCTCGATAGAGAGAGAGAGCCGTTAGGCAAAACGGGGCGAGTGAGCTCCGCAGAAACGATCGGTGAGCGCTACTCTACAAAACAATCCATCTGCGCTCGTTATTTGCAATCTAGCGAAAACTCCACAAGTGCCGATCGGAATTTAGGGCGGGTCACGAGACTGACGTGAGTGAAAGTGTCACAAAAGGCCCCTTCAGAAGGAACCGCTGCAGTTTGACCCCGGATCCTAAAATGGACCCAGTTGTCACGTCAGTTGATGACAATTTTCCATGATACCACCGTTAGCGCGTCTGGATTGGTGAAAGCGCATTGATATGCTGTGAGGAAGGATTTCCCATTATCGGTCTCAATCTCTCTGCACTCCTGCAGTAGTCAGCTGTCCGGGGATCTGGCCTCCGTTATGGTCGAGCGGACAAGCAAAGCAATCCCTTTCGGGAGACGGATGTTCTCCAGGCGGGAAGGAAAAACCTGATTCAAATGTAATCACGCTGTCGTGTATTAACTAACTTGGAGCATGTTTCTTATTCTACTAACTATTGCGGCCTTACTTAACTGATCTTTCTGGTTTTGAGGCATACCCAGAAGTGTGTGCTTGTCAAAATTTTGCATAAAAAATTACTGCATGGGATCCATCAGGTGGTTGAATCATGCGACTGGCGAAATGCGTTTTACTGGCTAATAAATCGCAAAAAGTCAGATAACGTGACGCCTCCAGAATCTCAATTCGAGTGTTTGCGTGTTCAGCCATCTATCTTTTGCGTCATGAGTTTATTCCTTTACCTCAGAGGCTTTGGTGAAAAAGTCGTCAGTAGGTACAAACTGTCTTATCGGTCCTAAAACCTTATTATATATGCGAACACTGTCAATGCTTTCAATACAAACAGATCTAAGGATAAATGATCAAAATGGGGGTTTACCTGCTTGTTGCGAATATTTTTACAGTATCTTAGCCTGCAACTATGTTATGCACCACTATTTCATTTTGCATTGGAAGTATACTGGGTCCATAAGCAATTCAGTTTTCCGACCCAGAAGTAGTCCAGCTGCAAAATGCTTCGTACCCTGTGAAGAACGCCATTCAATCAGATTTTATTCGTAACACTAAAACAGTGAACCGAAATGTACTCTACTAGGCGAAAATCTGATAGCCGCGTCGTCTTCCACTCCAATTCCCTCACCCTCCCTGCCTTCCTACCGATCGCTGCCTCCCTTATTAGCTCCAGCGCATCGAGTGCTTCAGCATTTTTGGCGTTTTAAAATTCTTTTCCCCTTTGTTATTCTCCCACTCACCCTCTCCCCTATTTTATTATCGGGGCCATCTCCTTAGGTTGCCACTACTACTACTACTACTACTACTACTACTACTACTACTACTACTACTACTACTACTACTACTACTACTACTACTACTACTACTACTACTAACAGTAGCTGCCATACCAAACTTTATTTTTCCCATTGACCTTTACAAGTGGCCTCTTCCTCGCTCTCCGTCTCGTATCCCCTTCCCCGCTGGCGCATTGTTCATGCTTCAAGTATACAGCCAATCACACGTGAGAGGAGCTCGTCTTCACGCCCATTGGATGTTTTTAGGACCTCAGGGGATACTCATATGAACGGCAGAGATAGAGAGGGAGAGATGCGCTTTATTTTGAAAGTATACATCAAAATTTGCAGCAAAAAGGGGACGCCATTCACTTTGGACAAATTAGGCAAGAGTCCAAAAGGTTACCACAAAAGGGGACAGTCCAAGTTTCAGTTTATGTATTCCCGTAAGATAGCGTGCAAAGAATGGCAAAACAGAATGCTGAAATGCCGATGTACGGCAAGAGATATGTCGAAAGCTACGGCGCATGGGGCGGGAGGACTTCGCAGCAATTAGTTCAGAATGAAGGGAATGGACAACGTCGTCCGGAATTTGACCAGCAGATTGCGTGAGCGTTTTAAAAAGTATAATAATATCGACTAAAAAGACACGAGAAACACCACAGCAGAAGGGAGCATTCGAAGGACTCGCTGTAAGGCAAACATACCTCATCTAAGCAAAGCAGGAAAAACACCAGAATAATAAAACATGAGAGGGAGAATGCACGCAAACAGAAAATCTCCAGATTAGGTGCGTGGTAGTAACGTAACCGACAAGCTTTGGTGAAAAGGCTCTAAATAAAAGGGGAAATAAAAGATTTGCTGACAGGGTAATACCAAGGTACCTGAAAGAGGATACCTCATTGAGAAGGACGTCCAAGGATTTAAGACCAGTAGACAGTCGCAGTCGAAAAATATACCGGACTGATGGCCAGTGTGACGCTTAAGATTCCCCAAATTTCAGCAGAGGAAGAAGCACAAGGCGAGAAAGAAGAGGCAAAAAGTAAATAACAAGAAGGTTACCCAATCTGGCAATCTCTTTTTCTTTTAGGACGGTGGCGTCCTGAAGACTCTCACGTGGACGTAGTTTGTGGAGGAGTTCCGTTTTGCAAGTGATCTCAACAACATAATCGCCCTCCTCTAGGAAAGAAAGTTGGCGATTAGAATGACGCGCGTCTGCACTGCACAGCTGTTTTGATTCTACGTCGGGATCTGAATCAGAAAATCAAATTTTCTTCCACACTTATGTTTGTGTACACCGTTTGCTACTGAAGGCAACTAGTACGAATTAAATTTGCAATGTGATCAGATATCGCCTTGACTAGCTTTGGAAGGAAATGACAACAAATAGAGTGTGAAGTCGAACTTATGATGCATTGACAGAGAACCTTAAGTGCCTGGGGAAAAGGTGTTATCCGAGGCTCGAAGTCACGATCTGTTAGTTAGAAGTCCACGCCTCTAACCACTGGGCCACGAGCCTGTTGCCCTGTCGGTTTCGATCGGGAATATACAATTATAGGGGGGCGCTCATTGCTCGTACTTACGGAACTCATTCGTTCCGTTGTGCCTTACGGGCTCTCTCTACCATTCTATATTCCCGATCGAAACAGACAGGGCAACAAGCTCATGGCCCAGGTCGCGAGTTCGAGCCTCGGCTGTTCCACACTTCGGGATTGGGTATGGCTGGCTGACGACGGCTAATAAGCCATAAATGGCCATTCCAGTCTCCCTTGTCTTTGTCGGTAATAGCATTCCCCCTATATATCATGCGCTGCTGTGCGACTGCTGGTTGGGCTCGAGAGAGAGCCGTTAAGGCACAACGGAACGGGTGAGTTCCGTAAGAACGATCGGTGAGCGCCCTCTACCAATCTCAAGTGCGTCAGATATTTTATCGTGAGGAATATGCCCCGAGTGACGTGGAGGCGGAGCGCCCAGAGTTAGAATCCTTCTCTCGCACTTCCCTCTTGCAGGCACCAGCTCACTGTCAGCCAACCAGCCATCTGATATGAGGTTCCGGTGTAGGTGGCTAACCATATATTGTTTCATTTGCGAAAGCAGGGCTGCAATATCGAATGAAATTTGCATTCGTCGAGAGTCGTGCTTATGTTCCAAATATTTGGAGTAACCAGTACTCCAGCACTGCACAAACAGTGAGGGGGAAAAGAAAATGACCATTACTATTATGCTTGCCGTAGGCGACTAGACAGGTGAAACAGGTCAATCCTCGAGCTACTGGGTAGTTCAAAATGCCGGTATTCCTTCCTATAAGTATACGAATACCGGGGCGCCATCCCCACCTAATTGTTGCTTATCATGATCGCAGCCAAAACGGCGTAGGCCAGCTGTCCAGTGGGAGCGGCGCAGTTCATTCCGAATCATTGCTCTGCCTTGAAGTCAAACCCTCCAACCTCAATAAAGGGGTAATGTTTTTTTGCCTTGTTTAATTTACGAGGAAATTAATGCTCAAACTTGGAGTAAATACTTCTGAACACGTCTTTTTAGGATCGATCCGAAAGATGATATGAATATTTGGCCTGCAGTCCATCAGCTACTGTGGAATGACCGCGCAATATTCGCTAACTGCCATCAGACAGCCCGTAGTATGCATTTGTGTGATTATTTGTCCTACTGATAGCAGAGATACTAGCTATCGGTTAATCCCCCTCTGCCTATACTACTAGCCGCTGCGTGTCTGTCAGCGGGGCTTCAAAGTAAGCCCCGAATCACAACGGGTGGAATTGATCCCCTATGCTGATCGCTAACACGCTTCCGAAAGAGAAGTCGTTCGCCGGGGGCAGGTTTGTCTGTGGTCTAACGTTTCGAGTAGTGATTTCGTCTACTCATCTTCGGAGACTGGAAGGACTTGTGCACAACTTGTCGGCGGCGGAAGTAATTGGCGGCACCGACTACTTCACGCGATTATTCCTCGTTCAAGTTTGTAAAACCATATGGGGAGAAGGGAAGTAAAAGTCGTGGTCGACTGAACAGTCGGCGGAGACCTGCCTCGCTGTGTGCTCGTCGCCTCGGTCCACAATCCCCGCTACGCTAACGTTGATGATGTCTCATTGCACGCCTAAGTGATGCCCATGCATTCGCATTTTCAGTCGTCGACCGGTTTCACCAGGATAATTGCACATCCCACAGCAGCGGCCGACTTCGGTGCAGCATAGGGATGGGTTTTTTTAAAATAAATAAGCCTCTCTCGATGGACGCCTCCTTTTATTCTACCATGCAACCTCGGAATCGCATTTTAGTGCTTTCAAAAAGTTGTAAGCTTGGAAATTTTGTTTTTATTCATGATTTTGCTCAGTTCCGTGAGATACCACAGCAACCAAGAAAACGAAACGTTGATTTGCTTGTCAAGAGTTGAATTTGCCTTAGGGACAGTAATCTGCTTTTGGACCTTTTCTGTTAAGTTCCACTTTTCAATGGAAGCGAACAGATGAGTCCCAGGATGCAGTCCTGAAGAACGAGACACGACCGACTTTTTAAATTGGTCAAATTCAGTATAATTTAACAACTCTTAATTTTATTGAGCAAAATTTGAAATCTAAAAGACCACATCTTCCACTTTTAGGGATCACCATCAGTAAGGCCTTAGCCAATTACAACTATGATTTATTTCGGTGACAGCTCGTGCGTGTAAGGCAGAACCCAACTCATTTTTGCGATTTGAAAACTCGGTTTGACCAGAGCAAAAGTACACCATAAATTCGACATACTTATTTTTGAAATTTATTTCTAAAGTGCGAATTAAGTAGGGTACGAATGCACTTGGTTGAAAAAAACTATTTCTAACGCATAAGTGGACGTAGAAGGAGAACAAACGGATGTTTACGAGCGGGAAGCTGGACACATTCATGTATTAATTGGGCACGGTTTGGTCCTGCAGCCCCACCTGAATGATACCATATGGTAAGCTTTCTAGAAAAATTCAGTAAATTCCAGTACACTGACTTTACAAATATCACCTATCAGCATTTTCCTTATTATTGTAATCCAGCGAGAGACTGTGACAGGGGGGAGGAGTGCTCATACGCCAGCCTCGGCCACTTCAGGTAGCAGTTCACGCGCGCTTCCCTGCGCGTGCTTCAAGCCATGCTTACACCCTCTTTATTATCTTAATCAAGTAGACTTGCTGATGTAATTGTTCGGACGGTGTGGAACTCCGTCGGTTCCACTACAGTGGCCATGCACTGCGAATTAACACGCGGTGCCCCCCCAGTGGCCTTCCAGTTGTGATTCCACACCCCATGTCCTCTTAATCCAGCGAGTGGCTGTGTTGGGGGGGGAGTATGCACACACCACCTTTCTCGCTTACCTGCTCGTACTTCGAGCTCTGCATGCGCTCTCTTTCCCTTCCTAGTCCTGCGAGTGTCTAGGTTAGGTAGGTTCACTAATATTGTTTTAGTCAGCTAACCATATGGTATCAATCAAGTGGGGCTGCAGAACCAAACCTCGCCACTAAATGTCTCCACATGAGTAATGGCCAATGACCTTGTGTTATGTTGATGGAAGGGAGTGATCTATCCAGCTGAATTCGGGATTTCGCTCTGCGAATCAAAACTCGTGAGCAGTTGGAAGTCCTGGAACAACCGGGCACAGTGAATTATGAGACACAGGCAGTCAGAGTAGGGATCCATATTTGACGTCCTAAGTGCTGCTTACCTTCCGCCTGTTTGGGAACGGAGGATTCTTCCCCATCTTTTTCTTCGCCTTATTCTTTTTTCTCTTCTTCTTCTTCTTCTTCTTCTTCTTCTTCTTCCTCCTCTTCCTATTCTTCTTTCGTCCTTCATTTCCTAAATGAAGGTATAACTGATCTTCTGGGTTAGTTTCCAGTCAATCGAGGGACCTCGCGATCCAAGCGGTCAGCAAGTGTTTTCCACTTAGCCTGTTTATCCCGAAGGTATTAAACAACCTTACTGGAGACGACAGTAGATAAGGCCGTGCTAAAGTCGCATGATTAACTTACTGCACGACAGGTGCTTCACTAAAATCGAGCGCGACTGGCGCTCAGCTGGGATGGAATTCTTACTTTTCGGAGAAACACGAATGGTCATCGAGCCAGATCAGGCAGAAACCTCATGGCCGGCTAAGTGAACGTACAAAAGGTGGGCTAACTCATAAAATGTCAACCGAAATTCCGAAATGCGTTTTCGTTTTGAAAAGACTAATTAAGTAGGGTTGTAAAACTATTCAGCCTGCAACATAATTCTAAAATATTTCAGTTACCTCAGGATGCCGGCTTTCGAATGAACTTCCTTCCGGCTGCAAGCGACAACTACTTTCTGTAAAAACGACTACTTCAGTAGCATGAATTTTTCTCAATGATTTTTGATTTCATGGAAAACATGCATAAAAATATTCAATCTTCTACTTATTCGGTAGAAAATGACGTCTTCTCCCAATTGTATACCCGAAGGACTGACATAATTCGGTTTTAAAAAGTTTCTAATTGTGGAACTTTTAAATGCCGTGAAATGGCCGTTCATAAAACGCCATGTATCTGCATTTACGAATGTGACTTGTAAAGTAAACAATGTTGCTCAAAACCACTGATTAATTTTGTGAATCCAATATGGTCTTCTCTTGATACTTTAGAGAAATGCATGGCTTTCCGTACACGAAAATTCACGGCTTGTAGTTTTGAAACCCTGGATTCAAGTATAACAGCCCATCGGGTTCAAAATTATTCGGGAATTAGAGAAGTCTTTTAAGACCGAATTGTTCATTTCTTTGGAACATAAAATCGGAATAAGACGTGATGTTCTATCAAATAAGTAAAAGAATGAATACTTTAATGCATGCTTTCCCTGAAGTACAATTGAATTTTCGAGGGCATCAAAAATCAATGAGAAAATTGCATGCTACTTAAGTAGTCATTTGCTGCAGAGTATAGTTCTTGCATGTAATCGGAAATACGTCCTTCCGAAACGAAAACAGATTTCGAAATTTCGCTTGACATTTCATGAGTTAGTCCACCTACTGTACGTAGATCCACCGGAAGATCAAGGGCAGAAACCGATGGTCTACCGAGCGTCATGTGACATTCAGAACATGTGTGAACCACCTGATGACCCCTTAGGACTACTGAGGAGATATGCATCACTGGCAGACCGAAGCAACACTCTGGCATCTTGCCAGAAGACCCATGAATCCCAACTTCCTGGTCAAATTTCCACATCACCTCTTGGGTAGGCTTTGGTTCTAGCGAGGCCCACTATTGACAGAACAGTGAAAACCTCGGAGGCGTCCTCTGCTCTGAGCGAATGCTACTCATTTTCAGCTCATAGTATTGCAATCCAGGACGCTGAAATTATGCGCAGAGGCCTCCGTCAACAAACCTCTGGTCACACAACCCCCCGCCCGCCACAGCACAAGCGGCTCACGAGTTCCTGTACGTGTGTGTGTGTGTGTGTCAGTTAGAGGTACAACAGAGACCAAAGCACGTGGGCCGTCTGACACAAACACTTCAGTGGCGGTAGTCTGCTCTGCGCAAATAAATGGCTGCTGTCAGCCACACCCACTTCCGCAGCTCAGCTGACGCCGGCTTGACAGACGGATGGGCCCGACAACGGCAGGGTAGCTGGAAGCAGGACTCTAGGGTCAGCATGGCCACCACAACGGTTGGATACAAGCAAAGATGCGAGTTTTAGGAAGCAGTTGGTCAGAAGAAGAAGCGGTCGCTGGAACAAGGGCTGACGTTTCGGATTCTCCCTTGAATCCATCGTTAGAGACACCCTTTTCTGCCCCTGTCTCTGATGTTGGATTCAAGTGAGAATCCGAAACGTCAGCCCTTGTTCCAGCGATCAACAACGGTTGGATGCGGTGTCACGGTAACGGAAGCGCGGTCTCCGAGGTCACCTTTTCATTCCAATTAACCCCGATGACTGCTAATTGCCTAAATGAATCTGAAATTGCTCAATCGAAGCGGGCTTTCATATGTTTACTCTTTTCAGACCCTTCCAACCATTTGATTCAGAGCACATTTAGTGCAAATGGGGGATCCCAGTTTTACGAAGCCCATTTTCTTGTCGATAAAATGACTGGATGCGAGATGCCTTCACAGGCAGCGTGATAGGCATTCCTTGGGCTGTGCGGAGTTTCACGTCGGTTTGTTGCCTATTCCTGGGGTCTTGGGTGGTTGATTGCCCATTTCTTCACTGACCGATTCGCTGCGCATATGGCATTTTGATCAGTAGGTCATCCGCGGACTCAGACGATCTGACACGATCACACGCTAAGACCAAGTCAAGAAAAGCCAAGCAAAACCGTCATGCCGAAACGGACTTAATTGTCAATACTGCACAGTGAAGTACAGAGGCAGTGGGTGAAAAGTCCGTTAGTGAAACCAAAACCGACATCAGTAAGTGTCCGCGTAACCGTTCCATAAACGTCAACTCAGACAAAAACGACTAAATAAGAGTTTAGAAAAGGTTTAAAAAATGGAATAACTATAATAAAAATTGTTTTTAAAAAAAAATGTGGCAAAGGGCTGCTCAGTTCAGGCCCGATCGATGAGTATCACTCAGACTTTGCTTCAATCAGCCTAGATGGCGTCCTCCGACGATCACAAAGCCTCGGAGCTGACCCACGTAGGAGACCGACGCGCAACTTATACGCAACGCTGTAGGAGAAAAATAGCAAGAATGAAAGTCGTTGCGTAGGCGTTCTAGGGGTCTCCTAAGATTCCTTAAGAGTGCACTAGACCGGCATATTTTCTGTGATGTTGCGCAAATGAAATGCTCCGACAGTTTTTCACTTGCGGTTATTGTCTGACTGGGTTCGCTTGCGTAACACACGCCAACTTGACGTTCAACCCTTCCTAGAATGTCATGTCGTGTGAGGGTGATTAAGTGGGACAGCTTACAATGCCCATAACTTGCCGCCATATCGTGACACAAGTAAAAACAGCAGAGGGTATTCGAAAATCTGGCTGGAAACCTAGGAGTCGGTGTTGTCTATTTAGTGCAAATAGAAGTGACCGGTCTCATGGCGTGTTGGCTGAAATTCTGGAACGTGTTTTCGATTAGGAATGATTACTTAGGCGCGGTTGTAATACTGGTTAGCTTGCGACATAATCCTATAATATTTCGAACTCGGTAGTATACCAGCTTTTGAATGTACTGCTTTTTGATTTCCTGTTGCAACGTACTCGGTACAAAGTGACTGCTTAAGTAGCATGCATTTCCCCATCGATTTTCGACGGTCTTGCAAATTCAAATATATTTTAAAGAAACATTAAGAAAAATATGCTTTATTTCACTCGTGTGAGAGAGAATCACTTCACCTCTATATTTCCTACTCGAGGAAAAAGTATAATCAGGTTTAAAAAAAGTTTCTAACTATGTGGTTTTTTAAAACCGTGCCATGTCCATTTATATAGAATCGTATCTGTCCGTTTACCACTGCTCTTCATGAAATGTACAACATAATGCGCATCCACTGCAAGAGTTATTGGACTCTGTATGACATCTTTTTAATGGAATAGAAAAATATGTAATTTTCTTTACGCGGAACACATTCACCTTGGAAACTTCAAACACTTAGCGTTCATGTAAGGACTGATCAGGCTCCAAGTTATTCGGGAATTAGAAAACTTTCTTAAAACCTGATTATATTCCTTCTTCGAGTATAAAATATAAAGAAGACGTGATTTTCTATCGAACGACTGAAAGAAGGCATATTTTTGCTTGTAGTTTCTGTAAGGTATATTTGAATTTGCATGACCATCGAAACTCGACGGAAACAGGCATGCTACATAAGTAGTCATTTTTTTATCGAGCACCGTTTCTACAGGAGATTGAAAAGCAGTGCATTCAAATGCTGACATTCTACCAAGTCCGAAATATTATAACATAATGCCGCAAGATAATCAGTATTACAACCGCTCCTAAGCAATCCTTCCTAATCGAAAGCGTACTCCAGAATTTCAGCCAACATTTCACGACATCGGTCACTCACTGTACATTCGACGGTAGGGTGAGGAACCTCACTTACCTTTCGGTCGTGTCTTACGGGAATGGTGGTGATAAGGGGAGTTTATGGGTGAGGCAGCAAGCCGTACAGTAAGCTAACGGAATGCAAAAAACACAGAAAACGGTCGGCGGCAAAAACTATACTTTCAAGTAAAACTATGAGTGTATGCAGATACGGTAGTCAGCTAGATATGTCATGGCGATACATCGTAAACAAGTGCCTGACCGACGTACAACCGAACCTATCTCCTGGCAGACATTTCTGTTATCCCTCAATTTATGCTCAGATGATCTTAATTTTTTTGTTTCTTCGCTCTTGAGTTCAACTGTCAGTTGTCAGTACTTATCTAGGTTTCACAAGTACATACATCGGCATACGATCCACAGTCTATCGACAACTAACTGAGATCCTTCACCCTAGCGCTGCCTCGATTTATTTGCGGTACATGATAATTCATCCAAATGGCTCTTCTTTGTGCAAAGTAATTGAGACAAATTGGGCTTTCCAGTGAATGCAGACGATGAAAATAAATAACCATATCCGAAAACTGAAAGTATGTGTGACCGAGAAAGTGCCGATCCTAGGTAGGCATTTCTTAAATACGGTGGAAAAATTACCTCGGAGACAAATAGTTTTCATAACGGGGTATCCCGACAAATAATTTCTACTTTCTGATTCGCCCTAATCTGTCGTGTTCAGGAGACGTCTCGTCGCACGGTGCATAAGCAAGTCGTCAGAACCTATTGGAATAATTAAAAAGGTGTCTCATAATGAAAAAAGCTATATCACTAAGAAGTCACAGTGTTGAGTTGCGAAAATTCCCATAGAAGTATTCAGAAGACCAGTTGGCGAGCATATGCCTGCCTTCGATAAATTCTCGTTAGGCCGGTACATTTGTGGTGAGGTACCTGACTAATTTGCGTTTGACAATTTAGTCCAATTTTCTTTGACCGCATTGCTTGTTTGAATGTGACGAAAAACGACACACGTGTACGACCCGCCTTGCTAGCGTGCTCCTCTGTCATGGTCTGTTGTCAGTTTTCTTAACGTTCAAAATCTCTATATTATTCACTGCTCTGTTTTACTTGCTGCCTTTAAGGATAGGGCTCGTGAGATATAACTCGTTAGTTCGTGAGAACATTACTATTTACGTCACATTTATATGGAAACGGGGTAGAGGTGAAAACGTGTTAGTGATAATAGAAATCAATTAAAGTTCGTCTTAAAACGCAGTAGCGTGTGGAACTATAGGGGTGGGGGCGGGGGTAATGCGGGGGACGGGGTAATTAAAGTCAATGTCAAAGACGGGGTGAAAGCAGAAGAGCGCGGAGAGCTTCAGGGTTAGTGGGCTTTTGACCACGGTAGTTGCGGTGCTTGAGCGGTGTTCTTATGGGCGCACAAAATTGGTTTTCTTAACCTGATGGCGGCCGCTGACAGGCGTTGGCCCAGTTGGTTAAGGTAGCTCGATGGGGGCCTATAAGTCTCACGAAAAGCTTCATAGTGCCATCTAGTTTGATGCATATTATGGAGGCTGGCATCCGTTGAAGCTCAGAATACCGATATAATGCAACCGGCCTACAGGCAAGGGAGCCATACCAAATGCTAAATTTAGTAATCGGCAACTCGGAATCAAAAGAGAAAGGTGATAATATGCATATGGTAGTTCGGTCGTCGATTTCGACGGTGCCAACCGTGTGCTGTAGAACAGAGTGAGAGCGGGGACGACGACATGCGCGTTTATGGCGACAGTGGACTTGCGCAGAATCTACCTAACTCTCTCCTACTTCCTCGCCTGGACCTGATGTCAAGACAGAGTCAAAGAGACCGGTAGGGGGAGAGGTCGCAGGTAGTTGGCGCGGTACAAACCCGCACCTGGGCGTACCACCACACCCTCCGGTCCACAAAAAGCACTCATTTAGGATTTTAAACAAAATACAGCAGGTGGGCTAACTCATGAAATGTCAGCCAACATTTTAAAATGCGTTCTCGTTTCGAGAATATTAATTAATTGGGATTGTAAAATTAATAATCGTGCAGCGCAATTCTATAATCATTCAGTTACCTCAGGGTGCTGGCTTTCGAACGAACTTCTTTTCGCGTGCATGCGCAAAGTATATTCTGCAAAAATGACTGCTTAAGTATCATGAATTTTTCTTATTGATTTTCGAGGCCCTTAAAATTCAATTATATTTCATGAAAAACCTGCACAAAATATCCATTCTTTTTCTCATTCGGTAGAAAATTACGTCTTCTTCCGATTTTATACTCGAAGGAAGAGTGTGATTCAGTTTTCAAAAATTTTTCCCATTCCTAATAATTTTGAACCTGATCTGCTGTTGTACTTGCACTCAGGGCTTTCAAACAACAGACCGTATATTTTTTGCGTACGGAAAACCATACATATATCTACGGCGTTAATAGTAGATCACATGAGGTTCATAAAATTTAGCAGTGCATTTGAGCCATATTGCAAACTTTACAAACGTTTTTAATGGATGCATGGACACGGTGTTTTATGAACAGATATTTCACGGTTTAAAAAATCTGATAATAAAAAACATTTTAAAACCAAATTATACCGTCCCCTCGAAGAGAAAATGGAAAAAGGACGTAATTTTCAACCAAATGAGCAAAAGAATGAAGATTTTTAAGTATGTTTTACTCGGAATTCAAATGAAATTTTAAGGGTATCGACAATCAGTAATAAAAACTCGTGCTACTTAAGTAGTCATTTTTTGCACAGTATACTTTGCGCATGCGCGCGCAAAGAAATTCGCTCGAAAGCCCCGACCCTGAGGTAACTGAATCATTATAGAATTGCGCTGCGCGATGATTAGTTTTACAACCCCACCTAATTAATCTCATCGAAACGAGAACGCATTTCGAAATGTCGGTTGACATTTCACGAGTTAGCCCATCTACTGTACATATGGGGATGGCTCGGATCCCATTTGGTGCGGCGTGAGCTTTTACCTGGGCCTGCTACCACAAGCCGAATGTTTACATTTGTTATAAATAAGTAAATAAATAAATAATTTTTATTAGCGACCTGTCGGGCTCCCATCATTCGGCGCGCAATCCCGATAGCGCCTGCCAGAATCAGGTGTAGCGCCCCTGTTGGTTCGGCGCAACTACCGCGTGGTCCGTTTTGGGGGCCAGATTGTATATATGTATGCACATATATCCCTATCGCCCACAGGCCCTGTTCATTTGTTACGGAACCAACCACTTTGACAAAACTAGCTGCAACACCCATATTAGTATCCGATCGGTCCACAGCACAACGTCTGACATAGTCGATATCAATACCACCCGCTGGCACTCTCGACGACACTATAATGCCTGTACATTGTAAACAATAGATTTCGCCAAGGTGATAGCAGGAAGAGCCACACTCGCCCGCCCGTGTTTCATCGCCAACCAGTCATAAGTCAGCATCAGACATCAGAGAGTCGGTTAAAGGGAACTTTCCGTTACACGGAATATTGCCAATGGCAACTGACTGGATGCGGGTCCCCTGCGTTTAGTCGGGTGCTACAGGATCGGAGAGAGCAGATTTGAACGCAGGGTCACCTAAAGTTTGGGATCGGAGTAGGGCTGTCTGACATTGGCAAATAAGCCAAAACTGAACATTTGAACCTCCTTTGTCTTTGTTGGCATTTAGTCTGAGTTAATGTGTTAGTAGAAAATGGCAAATCGTCGCCCTCCAACTTGAGCACCGCGATCACGGATGACAAGATCTTCAGGAACTTGACTATCCTGTACGACTTGGCGGAGACATACTCCTCACCTCAAATTAATTCAAATCGGAGCCTCGTGACGCGCACACCTAATTGAACCACCATTCACTACTTCAAAGGTATAATTTTAAAGAATAGTAAGGACGGATACAACGGTTGCGGTCATCACAAAGAACACATCCTGATTAATTTTCATTCAGTACTTCGTACTACCATATCTGACCGTTCCCACTTCGTCAGTCCGGTTCTGCTATGCTCTCTGTTAGTTAGTTAACAAATACAACGAGTATTACTTCCACGTGTGAATCAGAACAACTTCCAGGGTGGCAGAAGGGCGCTCACGGATCGTGTTGTGGAACTCACTCGTCCCGTTGTGCCTTAGGGGCTCTCTCTCAAGCCCAATAAGCAGCCACACAGCGGCGCATGATATAGGCCGAATGACATTACCGATAAAGAAAAGGGAGGCCGGAATGGCCACTTCTGACTTATAAGCCGTCGTCAGCCAGTCATACCCAACCTCGAAGTGCGGGATTCCTGGGGCTCGAACTCGCGACCTGTGGGTTGGAAGTTCAACGCCTCTGACCGCTGGGCCATGGGCTCGTTGTCCCGTCGGGTTCGGTCGGGAATATACAATGGCGGAGGGGCGCTCGCCGATCGTTTTTACGAAACTCACGCGTCCTGTTGTGCCCTGGGACCCTCTCACGAACCCAACCAGCAACCGCACAGCGGCGCATGATATTGGCTGCGTTGTCATCCTGCGAGACTGGATTCTCCAACAAATCAGTCCTTAGCATGAGGGTTGTCGTTTGAGAAGGGGGAGATCCAATCGTTGGAAAGACAACTTTACTCGCGTGACTTCTCGGATTCACAATCAAATGCATAATTAGAGACAGCGACAACAAAGAGCAGTAAACGCAAATAGTTACAGCATTTATAGGAGGCAGCTGCTGTACAACCACATACCCATCAAAATGACCGTACGCCACATTCACCGACGACGGTCGTACTTGGCGTGAAGACTGCTCGCGCGCATTCGAGTCGTCATTTGGGGTCACGTTGTGTTGGCTGTGGGGTACAGTGTCTGACGTGGCGAAAGCGCCTCCGTCCGCGACCTGTCACGCACACGTGCACAGGTATGATACGGACGCAGTGGTGTAGACGCGGCGCAGTTCGATAACAGCGCACAAGTACAACCCCCCCCTCGCCGTTTGTTCCGACGTACTGGCATCGCAGCTCCTCTAAGGGGGTGTGTTTATGTGCACTCGTAGAGTGCGCTAGTTTAAAGAATACCTGAACTGTGATGTTTACAGTAGACTTGCATGTACGCGATGTCCGAATGCACGGGTAGGGAATGCGTGCTCGACGGACGGTTCGTCGTTCAGGTTGAGGTTGGTTCGCAAATGACTGACCAGGTAGATGCGCTACTGAGATTTCGGGCAACATTGAGCTATATCTGCAGTGTTAGTGGTGGTGGTGGTGCTGATGGAGATATTTATGGTAATTGTCGGTGGTGGTGGCAGCGATAGTGGAGACGATCGAGGCTGTCCTTTGTGTCGACGTAGCGTTCCCATTGCGACTGACTGAAGAATATCCGGCCACGGCGAGTGCAGTGCTGCTGTCATGAGCGCGGATCCGGATACGTCCAACAGGTTTAATTCCCACCCCAGAATTTCCATTGATGCTCGGTATTTGCGACGTCCATCCGTTGCAGTCAAAGTTTAAGTCATTGCAGCTAGGCCTTGGCCATCCTGATTCGATGGGTTCCCGGTATTTCAGCCCTATTTCGAACGGCGGTGTGCCAAGCTCGACGATCGTGAGCGTGGTCCTCCCAAGGGTCCTAATTGGTTTAAGTGTGCTTAACTTGGGTATTCCGAGTATCCTTTTCCCTGCCTTGTCTGTGAGCGTTCGTCATTCATCCTAAAGACGTAGTCCCTCCAGCGCAGTCAAATCTATCTAAGCATGGAGTTGATGCTGGGAGCTGCAATCATTCTCAGGAGATCGGCATCCTGCTGTAGGATCTCGAGTTTGCCGAAGTGTTAAGCGACCGCAGTTGGCCTGGCCCCCCAGGGAGATTAGGCGTCGCCGTCTACACCGAAATTTGTATGTTGAGAGGAGGAGGAGGAGGAGGAGGAGGAGGAGGAGGAGGAGAGATGTCAGTGTGGAGACCACTGAGATTAAAGACATACGCCGCGAATGCCCTAATGGGGCACAGCTAGTCGGTTGGGAGCAGTTACCGGGAGGTGATCACCGGTCAAAGTACAGTTCTGTGGAGCAGCAGATTAAAGCTTAATGATGCTTGAGGACCGTGTGACGCAGCCACCACTTGCACCAGGCCCATTGGACGACCTGTCACATCCACAATATGGCCTCCCATTCTAAACATCACGTTCACCCCATTTCCTGTCTATACCGTCTATTCACACGTACTCTAACTCCTCATCTTTCTGGAGGAAGGAAGGGGTAATGGCCAGCACTGGCTTCCGCCGATTTTTATCGAAACGCTGCTGCTCATGTCTCCGTGTTTCGGAATGAAACGTCATCAGCCCGTCTACAGTAAACGAAGCCATTGCACAGCACGCTGCATGCAACACCATCCGGATCACTTCAGTCCCGTTGTTCTATGATCAAAATTTAGGCAACGTCTTCCTATGAGACTGAGTATGCGCTAGGATTCTGAAAATATGTGGCGTTGGAGCGCATCCCCAGACCTTGTCATACTGATTAACACCTCTTCTTAAAGTGTGTTTATTGACCTGCAACCCACAGACAATTAAATGCCGGAGCAAGTTCGCCTTCAGCATGGCGATGGAGCATTAGAGAAGCCGGTCTCCTGACTCTGCAATGGTTCAACCACATCAGCCAACGCGGTATGCATGCTAATTAGTGATCTTCGGTACGAAGCCCCGTCACTCTTCTCCGTTACTGCCCTAGGACTTGAAATGGCGTTGGTTACGGCGCGAAGGCTTAAAGCACATGAACGAGAGTGCGATAAATTGGTTTTTTTCGTACGAAAAAATGTTTAGCTGTCAAATGTAAACCGTAAGAGTTTTATAGTCGTGCAGTTAAACTGTTCAAAGCGCCGTTTGAGGGTGAAGCACAAACCGCTGAGCGAGGGAAGTAAGCTCGCGCGTGATTGGGCCGAGGTCACATGACATCGTAGTTGTCACACCTTTGCTTAAAAGAGACAATCGGGGGCGGCGTGAACTAAGCTGGAGACATGACCACCGATCACGTGTCTTCAGGGGGAGCAAGCATTGGAATAACGCATGTTTATCCCAGACACAGAGTGGGAAACAGTCAGGCCTTGCGTGACATATACCAGAGAGAGCGAGAGAATGACAAAAGAGCGCTCTAGGCGGCCGGAATGACCTCAGGCCAACATGTCTTTGAATAGAAACTACCGCATTGACCATCCGAAAACTAAAAATCACTCGTATTCAGAATGAAAATTAAACGAACGCATGAGAGAGAACACGTGTCAGTCAGGCCTTGGGAAGAAAAGTTATTTTTAAAAACAAATGCTCAGTAGACGACAACAAGGCTTATTCAGCATTTGTGATCAGCTGACCTAGAAAAAGTCATCGAGTCAAAGATTGGCGTGAATGACATTCATACACTTTATACGTCAACAAAATTGAGCACTGCGGATAACACGATGCTTTATTTGCGGCCAAGTCCTGCCAAGACGTGGCGAGCAAACAGTTTATTAAGAACATCCGGCAAGATCAGAGAAGAACGACAAATTCGGACATGTCCAGTTGAAACGGATACAGCTGAAATCCTCATTGCAGAAATAGTCAAAAATAAAAGAAGGACCATTAGGAAGATTGAAGGGGTTAAGCTATGTATGACAGATGGCAAGGAGTCGCTTTTGTGACTATTATAAATTTATTGAAATAATTTCCCTTCGGGGTTTGTCATTACGGGAAGTAAAATAATGTCTGCTATGAGGGCAGCCTACGCGAACTTCGAAGTGGTGTTCCGTCAATAAGTGCGAAGTACGTCTCACAAGGCTGGGAGAATTATTTGCCTGCGTCAAATCGTTTTTAGACGTTTAGCAAGCACGATTCCTACTCTCTAGTACAGTGGAATTCTGTCTGATATAAGTTGTTTTGTGCTCACAAAGTCTCAATACTGTGAAGTAAATATGACAGAGAACACGTCCGATAGCTAAAGCAAAAAAGGCATTTGATTCGCCTGCCAAAAGATCCATTGTACATCTTTTAGGTCGCCTTGACTTGTTCGCTGAAAATTTTAGAGACATAATGCTGCTCGTGAAACCTGTAAATAGTCTAAATGATTCTGCCTGATATGGAATCAAAAATGATAAAACTTTAAAAATAAGACAGAAGAAGTACTCGTGGGACAATGGAAAAATGCTCGTGTTTAGAATACGGTAAAACACGAGGGCAGGTACGCTCCCCTATGACAGATGATCTTGTATTAACTTCCAGGGGATAACTATCCACATGTCCTAAATCTAAACCTTACCTTGACCGTAACCTTAACCTTAACCCACTGGAATACGGGGATGCCACTTTCCGTGCCCAAGTAGAATTTGTACAGCAGGTGACCTAACTGGTGAAACGCCAACTGTAATTCCAAAATATGATTTCGGCTAGGACGGATTGCTTAGTTAAAGTTGGAGTACCGATTAGCATGGAGCATCGTCACGAATGCCGACTTTTTAATTAGTGTCTAGGCCAACCGGCGAAGATGACACATCTCAGAAATGACTACTTAACTAGCATGTAGTTTATGCTGAGTTTCGACGCTGCTATAAGTCCACATGTATTTTATGGCTGGCAAACAAAAAGCATCTTTTCGTCCTGAACGGACGGCATGTTTCGGGTTTGAAAAGTCTGCCAAATCTAGAAAATGTTTGGATCCAAACTGCTTTTAGACATGCATTTGGGGATTTCCAATAACACCCTGTTTACTTGATCTACAAGGAACATCAAACATTTTTATGCCATTAAGATGATGATGTGATCTAGAGCTCACAGCAGATGACAGCAGATATGGATCAAGACAGCACTTTTAAACGAATAGGTTAACTGCCATTTAATTAGATGCTTCACGATCTCGATACACTTTTAAAGGCAATATCTTTAATCCCAAATAGTCATTATTTAAGTGGAAATTTTGAGGAAGCGACAATTTGCAAAAACCGACATGTGAGAAAGGATGTTCTCGGCGCATGCCTTCTAAGAAATATGCTTGAACCTCTAAATGTACCGAAAATAAATTAGAAACTGTGATGTTTGTTAGAAAACGTGGTTTTCGCTAGCAGCCAAAAGTACATGCAAGCAAAAGTCGGTCTCATGACGTCTAAAAAATACTTCAGAATCATGCGGGATACTAGTTGCTATGGCGACCCCTCTATAGCCATTTCTATCCGAACTCATACGTTGGAATTTCCGCCAACGCTTCCTGATCTGGGTCGCTTGCTGCAGCCCTATATAAAGGCTTAGTAAGTTATGCAATTGGTATAAAAAGTCGCTCAAAACTTGTGCCAAATGCACTTGCCATTTTGTTTTTTTACTTGTAACACTCAACGCCTAACACTTTAGAGCTGTTCGTGCAGCAATAGGTATTGTAGCTACGCTACGTACGTCGTTTTGGAGTACAGTTTGTCCAAAAACTCTTCAGTCATTGATTTACGCGTCCGCCTGAACTACATATCCGTATATATATGATTGTGACACTTACGAAAGCGGCCCTATTACAAATTGACTGAAATAGTCAATTATTTTCCGGACTACAACGGATAACGTAAGGGAAGGCGAAACATGGATTAGCAGTAAGAGTAATTAGAAGATCGTCACTGAACGATATCTCGATGATTTTGGGCGGTGTACTTTCCCAGCCGTTGATGCAAACTGCATTTGAAAAGATAATTTAGTCTTATGTACTTTTCAGACATTCGACGTCTGTGTTCTCAGACGTTATCTATGTGTCTGAGGAAGGCAATGAGTACGGAGGATTGCACCAGTGGGTAAGAGCACTTTTTGTTGTGCTTCCAGCCAAACAGTACGCGGTCTGACTCATAAAAGTGCATCAAAAAGAAGTTGTATGAATGCTCGTTTTTTTTTAAAAAAAAGTCACACCAGGCATCTGTCTACACTCCAGCACACATGACCTCTGGCATTTGGCTCTCTCAACTTGGAAGTGGGGTTGCATACAGGCCGGAAGCAACCATTAGGCGCCAGGCCATGAATCCGAAAGACCCACCGATGTCAAACCTGTCAAAATGATCTCTTTTATTTCCTGCGGTCGCATTGCGAAAAAATTAATATTTATTTAACAGTAGGGTTGACTGGCAACAGCAGTCAGGACGTGAATGACTGCCTCGGAAGTAGTTGTCAGCGTCGTTCAGTCGAATTCCGCCATGAGTCGGAACGGCGTCAGTTTCGCTGATTGAAAGTCCCGCACTTTATACTGGGCCATGGAATAGTCGGAAACAACTTTTGAGCAGCGTTCACCCGCTTGACCTGATTTTAGGACGAAATGCCAGATTCAGGTCAGGGGTCCTGTCAAGATGGTGTGATGGTCGACAAGACAAAGGTCTCCAAATCAGAAGTCAGGGAAGATGGATTGGCTTGGACAGCCTCCACTACTGAGGAAGTGTAAGCAGTCGCCGTAAGCGGTCTCTCCCGCAGAGAATTGTGTCCGTGCCCGCCGTTGAGGTGGTTGGACCCCAGCGCGTGTGCGCGCCTTTCGCTCTGCCTCAGTGTCCGCCAGCCAATCAGAGAAGGGGCAGCGTTGATTGGCCTCGAGCACTCTCGAGGCTACCGACAAGCCTCGCGCGATCGCAGCAGCGAATCGACTGGTAACGTGAGGCAGACAGAAGGTCAGCATGACAAAGCGACGGAGAACAAGGAAGCGCGGACTGCTTCAGTTCCACAACGTGACTTTAAGAACTAATGAGCAATGTGGCTTCTCCAGCACTCTCACTGAGTTGGCATCCCAGCCAGCCCGGTCATTTCTTGTCATTTCTTGTGTGTGTGTGTGTGTGTGTGTGTGTGTGTGTGTGTGTGCGTGTGTGTGTGTGTGTGTCGACCATGTCAGCCACCGCGCCCATTCCCCACTCCAGTCTTCTGACCGGCTCGGACAGTGGCTGGGGTGTGGGAATGGGAAGGGAGAGTGAGGTCGACGACTCAGCGCATTTTCCTCACTATAAACAATCTGACGCGCTTGAAGCTATCACGGTGCACTAAAAGCCGTGGCTTGGAAGGTTGCCAACTTACGGGATACCTTGGACCTCCTCCTTCACTGGAGGCGGTCTGAGAGTCAGGCTGCAATGGCTCCTTTTTAATGTGGCCTTTATGGCATTCCCACCACAGTGTGGGATCCGAGCCAGGCGTTGGCGGCACGCCCAGGTGCGGCTTCGGCCGTGCCAGCCTCCAAATCTCTGTTGTGTTGGTTGAAATCCTGGTTATTGTTGTGTGGACCAGGGGGTGTGGTGGAACGCCAAGGTGAGGATCCGTCCGAGCCATCCACCTGCGGCCTCCCTCGTCTCCGGTCTTCCTGACTCTGTCTTGACACCGGGTCCAGGCGGGGGAGGAGGAGAGAGTGTAGGTAGATGCAGCGCAAGTCTACCGGCACTATAAACCCCTGCGCAAGTCACCGTCCCTGCTCCCACCGCTGCTGTAGCTGTGGGGCACACGGTCGACATCGTCGAAATCGACGGTCGAACTGTCGTGTGTGTGTGTGTGTGTAGTGCCCTCCCAACGGGCCACGTGTTAGATGCGCTGGACCAGCACGGGGACCACATCGGACTCTGGCAGGCGTTATCTGTGCGCAATAACAAATGCCAACATTTTCGGGATGCGCTGGCAGATACTGTTGTCGGCAATCACCGCACAACTGGACCACTGTCATCATCCCATTGTTTTGTGGTCAAAATCTTGGTCATTTGTGTGTGGACCAGGGGGTGAGGAGTGGAGCGCCAAGGCGAGGATCCGTCCGAGCCATCCACCTGCGGCCTCGCTCGTCTCCGGTCTTCTTGACTCTGTCTTGACACCGGGCCCAGGCGGGGGAGGAGAGAGTGTAGGTAGAGGCTACGCAAGTCTACTGGCACTATAAACCCCTGAGTAAGTCACCGTCCCTGCTCCCACAATGCAGTCTGTGGGGCACACGGTGGACATCATCGAAATCGATGGTCGAACTGTCGTGTGGGTGGGTGTGTGTGCGTTGCTCTCGTAGGCGGGCTGTTTCGCTAACTAGTGTCCATGCTTTTATGACTGTAAACTGTCGAGTGTTTGAATATTAATGACTGCCTTTTGGCAGTTTGTGCATATATGCCGGTTACGGCGCAGTAGTTAGTAGATTTAAGGTCAAATATTCTTACGCATTCTCTCGGACTGAGTCTAGAAAACTCCCCGGGCATTGAACAAGGCGGCCTGTCTAGCTACGTCCGCCACTGAGCTTGATCCCGCCTGTTGCCTTCGTGACTCCGTCTTGCCATTGGGCTCCGGTGGGTAAAGGAGGGGAAAGTGCAATAGGCGCTACGCAAGTCTGGCTCATGCGCAAGTCATCGCCCCTGCGCTCGCTCTGCCGTGGTGCACACTGTCAGCTAATAGCGATAGCGTACTTACGCAGCACATGTTGCTCTCTCTCCTCCATCACCCCCTCTGGGCCCGTACACAAGACTGAGTTAGGACCGCCGGATGAGGGATGGTACGTAATAATTGGCAAATTTAAACAGTCTATCTACGCGTGCCACGCACGTCTGGTTCGCACACAACAGTATTTGCAATAAATGGAAAACGAAACGTGAATAGACGACCAAAACCGGTCTAATGGAAAATAGGAAGGAAAAAACGGAAGAGGATGTTTATCCTATAAGTAACTCATAAAACACTTTCGACGCTTAAACTTCCGCTGTTGTTTCGCGGAGACGTAGGAGTTCCTTGCGAGTCTGATGCCGCAGTCAGTAGCTGTTACATTAGCGGGCATATCGGAGCATCGCATTTCGGCCGGAGACCTCAAGAGTCTGAAAAGTACAGCCTGCAAAATTGCTGTTCTTACTTGTTAAGCCAACTTGTCTTCGACAAGTTTCTTTTAGCTTCAGAATTTTATGTGGTAGTGAAAAAATCTTACGGAGAGTCAGTCGGTCGCCTTGCTGTCTAACTTTGGTCACTGCTAACCTAAATTACACTCCAGTTCATGTACGCAAATCACTTTGCTCCCGCAATTAACGTTATTCTTCGGAACATCTTCTCAAAAACAGCTGGGCACGGCGTCTCACGGTAGATTATCTCTTCACCGAAAGATTATTTTTCAACCCGAAACCGGATTGTGCCGTCTGGCAAAAAACAACTTTTTTCTTTCACGCACTACGGTGTTTTGCAGAATGTTATTCCTTCGGCTTCAGGCCTTCACACTTTACACTGCTGGCCTACAATTTTGCAATGATTCTCAATGCCTGATATGTGCTGACGTACTTGTTGTCGTCCATTCCGCTTGAAGCAGTGGTGAATTCCAAACTATCAAGCTGGCTAGGATCGTACCTTACTATGACATTGTACTTTGGAGCTCTTAATCAGTTCAGTTTCCTACGTCCTTTGTTGTTATTCCAAGGGAAATATTTCCGATATTTCGTTGGTGCCGCACCTTAAAATTCCCCCTGTCTTTCTCTCTCTCTCCCGCTCCCTCACTGTCTCCTCATGTCGGGTGAATTTTTAACTGAATCTCCAAATTTGTGACTGCGATCCAACGCCTACATTTCTTCCAAATCTATGGAGCACATTTGAATTTGAGTATATCGAAAGTCAGGGGGAAAAACTAATATTGATTAAGTAATCAATTTCTACCGAGTTTAGTTCTTTCAGGCGGCCGGAAAGAACCTTATACGAAGATCGGCATTTTGGCTTGACAGGGCTATCTTGTAATTATGGTACAGTGCCTACCACAATGCCTTACACAAATGTGTGGTTTGCCGTACCAAATCAACCCAAGCTTACTCATGCATTTTTGCCAAATTCTGAACTTTATCTTTAAATGTGGAACAAAAACCATCAGCTATCCAAGTGGTTTTATAAGTTCGTGGTCTGATATCGTAATTGCCTAAACACTTCACGTATTTTGCAAAAAAACCTTAGGAAAAACAGAGTTGTGTATTCTTCTACATTATCATCAGAAAGTGCGAAGCGGGCAGTGCTCTTGAACCATTTCAAACTGAGTACGACAGGTACTTTTTATCGATCCTGAAGCATCTCCTCTTTTTAACTAGTCAAACATACATTGGATAAAAGTGACCATTGTGTCCCCCTACATTGATTACTGTGAATTTGAGCATGTCAGACGGCCCTTCATACAACTACCGGACACGTCAGGATATACCTAGTTTCGGACAACCTAAATCCCAGTTGCATTTTTGTTAACTTCAGGGAGTTGACTTTGAAGGGCGTTATAACCCTCTTTGCAGTACAGTAGGTGGGCTAACTCATGAAATGCCAACTGCAATTTCGAAATGCGTTCTCGTTTCAAAAAGATAAATTAAGTAGGATTGTAAAACTAATAATCATGCAGCACAATTCTTGATGATCCAGTAACCTCAGGGTGTCGGCTTTCGAATAAACTTAATTCCGACTGCACGTAAGAACTGTACTTTGCAAAAATTGACTACTTACGTAGCATGAATTATCCTCATCGATTTTCAATGCCCCTGAAAATTCAATTATATTTCATGGAATACATAAACAAAAAATATTCATCTTTTAACTCATTCAGTAGAACGTTACGTCTTTGTTCGATTTCATACTCGAAAGAAGGTTACAATTGTGCTTCAGAAAAGTTTCTAATTGTGAGATTTTTTTAATACCGTGAAATGGCCCTCCATACGTCATGTCTCTGCATTTACCAATGTGGCTTGTACAGTTAAAAGTATGGCTCAAATCAACTGCTTATTTTTATGAACACCATATGGTCTCCTCTAAATACCGTAGAGAAATGCATTGTTTTCTGTACACGGAAAATATACGACTTATAGTTTTGAGACTCTGGATGCAAGTGTAACAGTAGGTCGGGTTCAAAATTATTGGGGAATTAGATAAGCTTTTCTAAACCAAATTATACTCTTCGTTCGAGTATAAAATCGGAAGAAGGCGTGATTTTTTTTCCGAATAAGCAAAAGAATGAATAGTTGTATGCATTTTTTCCGTGAACTGTAGTTGAATCTTCAAGGACATCGAAAATCAATGGGAAAATTGCATGCTACTTAAGCAGTCACTTTTTACGGGATATAGTTCATGCATGTAGCCGAAAATAAGTTCATTCGAAAGCCGACACCCTGAGGCAACTGGATCATCATAGAATTATGCTGCAAGATGATCAGTTTTACAACCCTACTTAATTAATCTTTTCGAAACGAGAACGCGTTTCGAAATTGTGGTTGGCATTTCATGAGTTAGCCAAGCTACTGTAATTATCGCGAATACTTCAGTTTTTACAAGAAAACTGGATGGCGTGCCGAACAGAGTTTCCCTCCAACCCCATTGCCCTTTGGTGAAAACTATGCTTACTACTATGGCTACCAGAGAGCGGTCAAAGTGAACGATGCGTGAAAAAGGTTGCGATAAGTAAGAAAGATGCATTAGTCCTGCCAACATACAGACGACTATGACATCTATCCTCTATCATTTATTAATTCAGAAAATACATGCAATCATGACTGAAATGCCTAACCTAACTGTTCAAGTCAGGCTACTGACAGACTTTGAGTTTTTTGCGTGCAACGGCCGTCTGTTTATTAGGATCATTCTATGTGGTACTAGCGTGCGCTAAGGCTAAGTTGAACTTGGGGAGACGGTTAAGCCTCATACTTGTTCAGCAATCCCATCCCTTGAGATACTGCCAAATGCATCTCTCATTGACCTTATCACTGAACACCATGGGTCCACTGTATGCATTTTAAGATAGCAGATGTGACTCTCTTGGCGCGAGGGCTGAAAGCATGTGGGGAATTGATGAACGTTTTCATTTACGCGGGAGCTGGATAGTATGCAGCAGAAATACACGCTTTGGAAGTTAGGCGTGTGTTCTGCCTGTCTGTTGTACTTTGCGACCTGCGAGTTAAGGCAGGGCTCTGTGACGGCAGGAGTCTTCTTGTCTGAGCGTCTCCAGATTTCGTTTGTTTTCCGCAGTGTCAGCACAATCGGCATCCTTATAACTTGTCTTGCAAATTGCTATTTAGGAGATTGACGGTGAGTGCTTTTGTAGCATGCCATGGTTTCAAACTGCAAAATCCGGTCCATGGCTTACGCCTAACAACAGTAGTCCAAGCTCTGTTACGGGACCACTTTGGCGTAAGATATCTGTTTGCGTCGTTGTCAGTCTCCTCAGTGCTCGAATAACCAATCACCTTGAAAGATTCCAGCTACTACGGCGCACAGTTCGTTTGCAGGCTGACGTGCTTCAATCAGCTGACGCGCGTTGTAACAAAGGCAGGCGCTTTTAAACCAAATCGAAACGCATCCTCAACCGCCTTCTCCGGCAGCATAAACGCATGGTAAAAGCGATCGCGATAAACGGACCACCGAAAAAAACTGTCACGTATTCAGTCTATAACTCAACTAGCCAACAACGTGGATTACGCTGTTCGATCTGACCAGTCATCACCTGGTCAAAATCGATTTTTACAGGTGTGCTCGACTTTGTCCGCCTTAGAGAACTCGAGATCAAAATACAACGATGGTTCTTCCTTATACAACGGCAATAAGCATGCACAGTATCGTAAAATATTTAAACTGACGGATGCTGAAAAGTTCGGAAAAGTAAAAGAAAGGTTTGCGTTTGATTATTCTGTTTTGGCCGAAATCATCTGATTGTTGCTCCTACATATTTGGAGAACGGAAAGCGCAGAAATGTCTCCGCAAGCGCCCTTTAGGCACGTTCTTTTACGCATGTAAAATTTTAGGCTAACTGTTTGTCGGTTGCTTACATGAAGCGCTGTACGAGAGTGTGTTCTGGCGCTTAGAGGGTTCAACACACTACCTTTAGGGAAGAAAAAGGTCAGATGTGGTTATTTAAACCCACCTGGGGCAAACAAACCCCAACCACCTGTAATACGGGACCGGGGCCGGGGGACGCACAGGAGATGAGGCCAAGTAGTTGTGTCCAAAAGAAAAGCTATTGGGAATGCGCGGTTGTACTTTGAGTGGTTGATAAGTAGTTGCCCTAACCCCTAACTCTAACCCCCAACCCCAACACCCAACTCTAACCCATAACCATAAATCTTAACCCTTACCCCAACCCCCAAAAGTATTGTGTCCTTCAGGTGGGGCTACATAACCAGATCTTACCACGAAAAATCGCAGGAACTGTCAGCACTATTTGAATCTTAGTCGAGATTGGCCTTCCTGCTAAACAGTCTTTTTTGTGCAATATGGATTAGGCCGTTTTCCTGTGTTACTTTGGGCATGGTTCATGAACGAACCACATCAGTCAGCAGATAGGAAAGGACGATTGAGTTCCTGCTTGCCTTAACACTCGTGCAGTGCAGACACAGTTCAAAAGACGAGGTGGGAGAATTGAGCGCAAGATCCATTTATGGAATGCTTTTAAGGTAGTTAGCGCGTTCAGTGTCCGCTGGATGAGTCTTTTATTCATACGAAAGAACAGCTATGACTGAGGTCTTATATGCCTGCAGGGAGCCACATCTGCAATGGGGGATGTTGCCATAAGGTTAGGCACAGTAGTTAACTTAGCTCATGAAGTATGCCTACATTGGAGAGAAGTAGTTAGCCAAAGTTAAACCAGCCCGAACGCATCCACTAAACCACTATGCTAATAATGAACGACCCTCTGGGTAAATGACAATGCAAAATATGTATTTTATGTATTAATTGGTTGATTAGAAATAACGGTTTTCTTTGGTAAATCGGAGATTCCGACTTCATGTCAAATGAGCAGACTGGATTTTTAGAAGTAAATCATGTTTGTTAATGCGAAAAACTGACTAAATAAAGCCGCATAAGCACAGTAACAGTTAAAAATTATTTTTTACGCAATTTTTCATTATAAATCCTGCAGGAATTGGCGTTATGTGAATTTCGAGAGGATATGGCGCGTGAATTCTGATCATGCTTTTTATGGTCTTCTTTCCCGAAATTGCTGTATTTTTTGACTTTTAAATTCTTAAAGATGCGGTCGATTTTGCATGGCGAATTTTGAGTAAAAATTGGCAGATGGAATCGTGTTCTGTGTATCAAAAAGACATTTCTAGAGCGTGGTTTTCGGAGGCTGCGGACTCTGGCGAGTTTCAGAATGATTTTAAAATGTTAGCAAGGTCTTCATGTTTTTCGGCGCTTCCAGTCGATTTCCCATAAAAGTAGATTTTACGTTATGTAATTATCAAGACTTTCAAAATCCAACGTTTCTTGAGGATATTTGACGAAATAGTAAGTCCTTGGGTGTTCTTCTCCACGTAGATGGCCGTTTGGGTCGCACTTGAAAACTTGCCCAAACACGGGGCAACATTGTTAAAAAAGTGAACGTCCATAACGAAAGTCAAATCGGAACGTGTTGTTTGCCGGTTAAAACCCGGTCTAATAAGTAACCCCCTAAAAAGGCTTTAGTACGGCATTTTGCTGATAGATATCCACCTAATTTACAATTTCCAAAGGTAAAGACAGGAAGAAAATTTAACTTCTGGCCAGCCTTTTCGATCCCCTGCAAAATAATGATATCTTTTTCTGCAAACGCAATAAACTCTCTCTCTTTATATTGGGGCCGTTTTTGCTATTTTTACTTCTAGGTCCCGGTGTACGATTATGAATGCACAGAAGATTGGCAATATGGATAGTAGTACAATGCTCAAACCGCCAGTGCTCTCTCTGTTCCGTTTCTAAATTAAATATTAGCGGAAACTAGACTGCACATGTTCCAACCTTAAAATGACCACGTAAGGATGGCCCCTTCGCAGTAACTTATAGGGTATTCACAACTGGCAGGCCAGTATCAGTAGATTTAAACAAAAGTTTTTTTGAGGGCATTATTACCATATTTTAGGCCAAGAAACCCCACAGATTTGTTTATCTGACTTTTTAAAAGATGATGAGGCGCCTAGTTTTGTCAAAGTAACCCGCCCTTTCATGACCTGCCTCATGTGCCTTACGTACAACAGGGAAAACCCATTTCTAATTGTGGAAGTTTTGTCGGAAAAACCTCTCTCAACGAGAAATAAACTCAGATGTGTGAACTGTGTGCAGACAGTTATGAACATTGGAAATTGCCGGAGTATATGACAGCGCAAATTTCAGCTCGAATTTTCCAACGTTTTGCCTGCTAAAATTACAAAGACATCTATTCTGCACGAAGTTAGATTTTTTTCCAGAAGTATTCCCCCAAATAAGTGAAATACGTAAAGTTTCATGTACCTAAAACAATCATCTTAGTTTCCGCTACCATATTTCATGAATAAGGTTGCATGTTGTATTTTGGCCACATCAGTCAATTCAAATATTGGCATTAACTATCCTCACAGACATTTCCACAAGAATTTTCATTTTTGAACGTGAATTCGTCTCGGACGATTGCTTATAGATAGTACCAGGTGAACTGTCACCACTGGGAGAGCGTGCCTCTGTGGCAGTCCGCGCTTCCTTGCTCTCCGCCGCCTTGTCACGCTGTCCTTCAGTCCGCCTCACACCCCCTGCCGAGTGGTTGCTGGGACGGGCAAGGCTTGTCATTTGCGTCGCGAGTGCTCGAGGCCAATCAGCGTTGCCTCTCCTCTGTTTGGCTGGCGGACACTAAGGCAGAGCGAACGGTGCATGCACGATCTGGAGTCTAGGCGCCTTAGCGGCGGACACAGACAACGCAATTTGACTGGATAGACCGCTCGGGGCGACTGCTTGCAGAGCCTTTGTGTACGCACATCCTCAGCGGCAAAAGTTTTCCAACCCAATCTGTCTTCCCTGACTTACGATCTCGGAATCTTCGTCTTGTCGGCCACGCCATTTCCGACAATTGGTGACCCCGACGTGATACGAACTCGCAACCTTCTGAGTCGAAGCCACCGAGAATATAAAACAAGCAAGAAACGTTGTGATTCAGAATTCTGGCCAGTATACTTTGCGGGCCATGGAGTGTCGTGATACTCCCAGATGCGGTTTTCGTCCCCTCGGTCACCTGTGCCCTCTCCCACCTCCGGTCTTTTTGACACTGTCTCGACACCGGGCCCAGATGAGGGAGGAAATAGGGCGGTAGATGCAGCGCAACTATACCATTCATCTAAACTAATCCCCTAGCAAGTCACCATCCTTGCTACTAGGCCGTTGTAGAACACACAGTGGACATCGTGCGCCACAACGGTCGAACATGACTGGCATCAACCGAGTACTTACCCATAGTTGACTGGATTCTGTTGGGTTTGATCAAACACTTACCCAGGCGAAAACGGGTGCCAAAAGATCTGTTCGACATGTAGGAACAAACTGGTTCTGCTCTTTAACGATAGGATTCGAGAAAGGATGATCAACCATCAGGTCGAAAAGTTGGCGGGCGAAAATAATCAAGAAGAATTGTCGACAGAGTAATTCAGTAGATCTTGAAACAGCAGAAACCGGCTAAAGAGGCGTCTGGCTTACTATACAGTATTCGTACCGCCAGCACGGTGAATTAGTTTGCATCTACACGTACCGTGACACCATAGTGACAGTACAGGTGCTGGCTTAGAGGGCAGGCATTTGTGTTTCGCCCACTGAATGACACAGCTCATTAGTGAACCCCAGGCGCTGCCCGGGTGAATTCTGACAGGTGCTCCAGTTCTGAGCACTTCAGTTCCACAATCGCCCCAGAAATTAATACTTTAACTTGGTGTAAATCCTTCCGAATGAAAACCTATAGACCCAGTCCGAATGTGAATACAAATGTAGGCGAATACTCATATTTCAGGTGTATGTATAAATGGGGAAGGAAAGGGCTGTACGATAACTGGAACCATTTCTTTATTCGTCCGGGCTTTCGAACTCGTACAGGAATCCATCGCCAGGGCCAAAATCAGCAAAGCAACTAGCAATAGTTAGAAGGGGTAAGAGTCAACCAATAATGAGTGATGCCAATCTAGAGGTGACTGCGCAGTGCTCTGTAAGCCGGTGACAGATCGATAAATCGGTCTGCCGAGTTCTTGTCTGGGACCTTTGCTTCAATCAACGACTTTTCTTGCTTTTAGCGGGGGATACCATCTTCGTGATTCTGAAGTCAAGGTCATGACCCGTTGCATAGATGTGTGCAGCCGCGTGGGATAATTCTCCACCCCGTTGCATGGTAGCTTTGCGACAGTGCGCAATTCCAACACCTAGTCCGACGGCAATGTACGCGGTCGCCTCTGACACGTCCTTGGTGTATGGCAGGACATGCCATAGCATAGCTGCCGTTTCTGGACAGGTTCTCTGTTAGCCAACACAGAGGCATCGGTTTAGGAGCGCCTTCGTATAGTCGGTCCGCACAAAATAGTCGCGGAGATATCCGACCTCGCGCACTTTTTCTTCGGGGTTGATGCAATACATCTGAATGCATTTGAAGGGTGTTTTCATACAGCTTCTTTTGGGAGTCAGCGGATGGTTGCTGCAAAAACTGAAAACAAGCGTGATGTTCCTCATCTACCTGTAGACTGAGGCTTCTATTTCGCTGTCGCAACTTCATCTGACTGGCACATCAAGGAAGGGCAGTTGTTCTTACCCCCTATAATTGTTGCTCGTTCTATTGCCGCATTTATATCTGACGACTGACTTTTCTACGAGTTCGAAAATCCAGACGAAAAAAGGTTCCCGCGATTGAACGGCCTTCTTCTTTCCAAATTGTGCATATGAATACTTGAATCGAAATCCATCAGCTCCATCGGGATAACTGTGTAATTTTCATAAACTGCCCTTGAGCAGAATATAAATATTAGGCGGCCATTCCGACAAAGTTGATGGTTTTCAGCTCAAATATTCATGATAGCCTCCACAACAGACTAAATAATTTACTTTAAGCCCGCAAACTGCTACCCCGGAGAGTCAAGAGGTCTAGCACTAAAGGAAATGCGGCTGCCTGGAGCACTCACGGATGAGCCGAACAGCTCAAATTCGGCGAAACGCGCATGTCTGGACTTCTAGCTAGTCCGCTGCGGAGAGTACGACAAAAATCCATGACGGAACTGCTTGCTCTGACATACTAGTCAGATAAGTTTGTGCCTGTTCCACCTTTAATAAACACCACCAGATGCTGCCTAGAGGGTCGGGGAAGGAGCAGAGTTTCACCGACAAGATCTTTGCTCTGAGTCAGTGTCAAGCAGTCGGTCTGGCCTCATTAGTAGGCCAGGCGTCCTGTGTACGCGGCCCATCAGTTGGTGCTTCGTCGCAGGTCTGATTCAGGAATATGGTTGACTGGAGGAACCGCGCATAGGCTCGACGCGAGTGATATCTCAATCTCCAGTGTCTCTGTCGGTCTGCGGGGTCGAAGTTTGAGCAACATGGCCCGAGGTCGAGAGGGCTCCAAGTCGCCGCCGCCGCCGCAGCAGCAGCAGCAGCAGTAGCAGCAATGACGGCTGTCATTCCTG
>CACRXP010000015.1:1797798-1892145 GCA_902702965.1 Spirometra erinaceieuropaei
TACATGGACACCCCTTCAGACTGCCCCACAAACCTACAAAAGAAGCTACCACCACTCTCTCGTGGACTCTCAGGCGTGACTGGACGCAATCAATACCAGCCCTGGCCTCGCCAGCGGCCACTACCTCCTGAGAGGACAACTCAGGTTTCTGTATACATAAAGTCCCTCATTCTGGTGCCTTCTGTCTTCCCCTTACAAGCCGGAATTTGTTTTGAGGATTTTAGCTCCCTGGGTACACTCTCACCACTTAGACACTGCAACGTATACGAACACTCATAAAACGTTAGATGAAACCTCCAATTGTTTCAGCTAGCCAGAAATATTACTTAACATGGTTATTCAGCAGTAGTGGAGAGACCACTTCTAACTCCTGTGTGTCTTGGGAACAGAATAGCACTTGGAGCCGAACAAATCAATTTCATTTTGAAAGACGCTGATTGGTTTGTGGAGACGAGTTTTCGCCCTTCGATTTCCCTCGAACATTCGGTTTTATAAACCGGCCATTTAAAGGTGTCCATGGCCATATGACTCCTTCATAAGAGTTTGCCTTAACTTTGTTTTGACTAACGAGAAGCACGGTCGCAGCATCACGAGATTTTGCCTTAAACGTGTCTTGCCTAACCTACGTTTGAAAACATTTCAGATCCAGTGTCAGAGATGAAAATTTGGATTAGATTCTCAGAGGTAAGTGGATACTTGTGCAATAACACGACTTGTCGTGTAAAAAAAGCCGAGGAGCACGTGGACCTTTTTCTTTGTCTATTTTTTGAATTGACAGGGACGCGGAGTTTATGACGCGTCCAACCCCTTTGATTATAATGGAAACCGCACGGCAGCAGCAGCAGCAGAGAAAAACAGGAGATTCGCGTCAGCTACTAAGTGACAGACGAAGTTTTCACGATAACATTTCTGTCTGGATGCCTTGATGCATAGACTGACTCTACAATAAAAAAGAGCCGTCTAGACAAGTTTTACTGAGTCGTCACACGGACCTACTGCGGCAGGATGTATGAAAACGCAGACAGACGGCAAACAGAAGTAAGGATGAGGTTTCGTGTGCCAAACGCACCGACGAAAACCTTCATAGATGTGCTACTTGGATCACCGTAGCCCTATGGGATTAGGTAGTTAGACACGGCTCAGCCCCACGGCCACGTTCGCATCCACAGACAGGATGTTTATGCTATGTCACAAGGCTATTCACAATTTCAGTCACGTGGCAGCAAACAACTACAAAACCAGCATGTCAGAACGTAGGTGCGAACTCTAACCGAATGGAGGTAGCTGTGGATCGAAACATTTTTTTTGAATAAAGAACCAGACTTCTCCCCGTCTGGCGCACGCGTTACTTGTTTACGCAAATGATCTATTAAAAGCACATTGTTTTTTCCCTGACAGGCGAAAATCAATTTTGCTTTATCTTTTGTCAAGGAGTGCCTGGCCTTAACAAGGTCCCCAAATATCTTCAACTGTTTTAGCGAGACAAACCCTGAAAAAAACCAAAGACAATTTAAGCCAGCCGATACTGTTTAATTAAGCTCTTAGTGTGTGGGTCGGTAATTACTATGGGTTAATCTCCATGGAATAACCACTTCATGCAGTCTGTCAGACATCGTGCTGTTGGGGGCGAAATTTGGGCACTGCAAGGAGCACAAAGCTGTTTAAATGTTCATCTTCACACGTCAGTCAATCGAGAGGTACCACACCGTGACTGCAGGTTGAATTGCGGCATCTTTCTGTCGGAAAAGTTCCTCTACACTGTGACTTATGAAATCTGTTGAACAAGTTCAGATAGGAAGCTGTATGCGAGCTCACTGCGAGGTAGTAATGCTAAGTCGTGGGGGTTTGTGATTTCAAACACAGATTTGGTCGGATGGACTGAAAAAGAATTTTGTACACACCTTAGTTGTACGCGGTTTCAGGTTACCTAAAGCAGTGTAGATACGCTTTAAACCAGCACCCAGCCATTAGCGTCAGTAGCTTCAAGAACGGCTGATTTAGGAACATCAGCTGAATGTGGACCACAGGAAAACGTTTCACTGAGGAGAAGGAGCGTAACAGCCTTACACGTAACTGCACTCTGAATGTCAGGCGGAAGGCAGACATACAGCAGACGTTGATGTGTGTGTGTGTGTGTGTGTGTTGTGCCACGTGGTAGATGTGCTGGACCAGCACGGGGGCCCCATTGGACTCTGGCAGGCGTTATCGGCTTTGTTTACCGTAACAAATGCCAACATTTCGGAGTGCGATGGCGGACCCGGTTGTCGGCGTACGTCGTGCATGCCGGGACCCTGACACCCCCGCCCATATTGTTGTTGTTAATCGAAAACCTGGTTATTTGCTGTGTGGACCAAGTGTATGGAGTGGTATGCTAAGGTGTGGGCTCGACCGGGCCATCCACCTAGGCCCTCCCACGCCTCCGGTCTTCTTGACTTTGTCTTGACACCGAGTCCAGGTGAGGGAGGAGAGAGTGCGGTAGATGCTGTGCAAGTCTACTATCACTGTAAACTAAATTTTCTCACAAGTACCGTCCCTACTTTTACCCTGACGTGGGACATACGATGGACATCGTCGGAATTGACGCTCGGACTGTCGTGGGCGTATGCGTGTGTGTGTGTGCTGGTTGTACCATTGGATGAACACACGTCCGATTGATTATTTTTCCCGGAAAAGCTCTGCGTGCGCATAATAAGAGCAAACGAACATGTCCCATGGGGGGATCATTGCAGCGTCCTGAGTATATGTAAGCCAAATGGTTGAATTCATAAATGACCAACTCCTTCCCATTCACTTAATTCCTAGCGCACATGCAGTGTCATGCATGTATCCGTTAAAACGAAAACAGTAGAAGCAGCCACATACTGTGCGAACTTACCCAAAGTGTAAGCTGAACATTTAGAGTCATATGCATTACGTTACCCATAGTGGACGTTGAACCAATAATAAATGTAAGTGCAAGTACGGCGAGGTAAGACACGAATGCAATTTTTGTTTCTCTGTGTGTTCGCACGCAAAAGTTCTACTTCACGACAAGAGGGGATAACTTGGTCCTCGTGGCTTCTTCTGAGTGCGGTCTCACTCGCACCCTCACGAACGTGAGATCCGAGCCGCTACCCTGCTTTATTGGGAGAATTGGTTTGATGTGTGGAGACGAGATCGCGTGTAGGCGGACAGCTTAGCTTTTTCAGTCGCTGCGCGCGAGCCATTCCCCAGTCGCTCGACTTTGCCCTGCCACTGGATTGGCTGGAAGAGGGAATGGTGAGTGTGTCAGAAGATACGCAAACCCCTCGTCACTGTAACCTAATTCACGAGCCACACAGTGGATATCGTTGCATCCGATAGTCGGAATTTCATGTCCGAACACAATGTTACGGTAGACATCTTGCGAAACATGTAGGTTTTCGGGGAAATTAAAATAAGCTCTTCTCAATTTACGTCAAATAACGCTAGTTCAAGCAAATAGGAAGAACATGTTATTGACATAAACGAGCAATTTCCTGTTG
The DNA here is from genome assembly GCA_902702965.1 of Spirometra erinaceieuropaei. Taxonomy (NCBI): domain Eukaryota; kingdom Metazoa; phylum Platyhelminthes; class Cestoda; order Diphyllobothriidea; family Diphyllobothriidae; genus Spirometra; species Spirometra erinaceieuropaei. The sequence goes on from CACRXP010000015.1 coordinate 1,801,302, forward strand.
GTCCATCTACGATTTTGGCGAGCGGTTTTACAAGAACTCGGTCATTGAGCACACTAACACTGATCTGGGGAGCAGTGCTGACTGTGTGCTCTACGTTACGCATTACTTTTACAGACAAGTACGGAAAGCCGAATAGAAAGGGGGTGGGGCATGAGACGTTTGTTGATGAATAACGAATGGAAAAGCCATGGTTCACGCAGTTGGCTACCTCCTGCCTGGATTTCGGCTTCGATTAATCTGAAGAAGTGACTGGGTCCTGTCGCATGCGCCGTTACTTCAGATGACACAAATGAGTAATTTCCTGGTGCGAAAATTTAAAGGACACTAAAAACGTCGACTGCTCGAATATATAGATGGTAGTGGAGAAAGAAAAAGACAGTGATGATCCGGTAGTCTTTTGATGTCACTATTTACTGCCGACTACTGTGACGTAAAGCTTAAGGCGCTCATCAGAGTTAAAACCACGACAAATATATTGGAACCTAACAGTAACTGACCAATCAGCCACGAACACTGTGCTGGATTGAGATGCAATACAGTGGACTGGAAGACAAAGGGTCCAAATTGCAATATCTTCGACGAGTTTGCGGAGCGAACAGTTGCGTGCACAACTTCGTCAGCCCGTGAAATCTAGAACAGGAAAAGGAAACAAAGTGCGCTACGTACGTCAGGACGTAAAGGAGATCATCAGAAGCTTTTTGACGCCCATAGGAACCTAGTTTGAACACTAAATGGAGGCAATCATTGAGTGCAAAAAGGGAGGCCGAAAGATTCTGTGCAATAGAGGGAAACTTCTGTGGCCGTTTACCTCCCTGGAAGCAGTTGCGGGCAGTCATGGTACGTTACTTTGGAGGCGGGCGGAGGAATGACACCGGTTACAAGGGAGCGCCTCAATTTTCGGACTCTGCTTAGCAACCTCTAGTACGACAACGTAGAAATTGTTTCGAGAAAAGGCGACCGCATGATTTGCGGGCTGCTAAAGTCATGGCTCTCTGGCTTGCAGCACATCAGCGGACCCGATAAAATCCCCCTGGTTATGCAGCTCTCAAACATGACCTGGACAGACTGGTGCGTCCCCAGAGAGTGCGATGGCGAACAGCACTCCCGGTGACAATGTCTTCGAGACATCGTGCCAAATAAAGCTCACACAAACCGACAGCACTTTGAGGTAAAGTGCAGCAATTAAGGACTCGGTTGAGGGTAATCAAGCAAACATAACACAAAGTTTGACCACCTGCGATGAGTATCTCGATTGTCAAGTTCGTCAGGTGTGTGATTACATCATCCCCGTGCGTCCATCACTAGTATCTGCTGCGCTCTCCGATGGTGGATCCGAAGGTGAGAGCATAGCGCCAGGCAAAGGACATTTTTGTTTCAAAAATCGATAAGTCTTTCTCTGATCTTCCTGAAATATTTTCTTGCGCAAAGCTCTTCCTCATGGTATCTTGTTCTGCCGGTATGTAACCACTGTAGAATAAGACCGTTAAAGCCTCTTTGCATATACTTTAGTAAAAAAGTGGAGTTAGTCTGAGAAAAAAAATGCAGCAAATTAAAACCTTAGTTTTCACATTTCTGCCCTTTTATATATTACATCATACGCATTTGCATGCGAATATGTGTTGATTCGATAGTAACCTACTCGTCACGAGAACACTTTGAATCCCCTATATGCCGCAGTTCGTTAAACAGTTTGGAAGTCCCATTCGACGAAAATTAACACCGTTGTTCGCTATAAATAGAAACCCTTATTTTTTTAACTAGAACACACACAGTGCAAATGTCGGAAAACCAGTGACGACAACGAGTCTAGAAATTAGTTAACACACTGTCGCGTAAGTAAGGCACATTTGTGCAGCATTCTTCACGCCGATAACGAACACTGTTGGTGCGATTGCGACAATCAAGGTCTCGAATGTGGAAGACGAAGTAAACATCACACCAAGTAAGACCATTGACGCTGTGGTTGCGTGGCAAACGACAATATACAAACACCGCGAGCCGTCACTGCCAATAATGCGGTCCACAACTCTCTCATATGAAGGGGCGGAGTGTGAATCCGTAACATCAGGTGAATTAATCAGTGCTTTAGCAGTCGGATCGTCTTCTTACTAACTGTCTTCTGGAACTCCTTTTTTTCGCGAAAAGTCTTCCCATGGCAGCTCGTACCGCTAGTATATAAACGGGGCAAATAAAAAGAGTTCTAAAATTTCTCGTCTCCTCAAAGTAAATCTGAGAGAAAGAACAAAATGTGAAATATCTCGCCATCTTGAAGTGCCAACTGTTTCGCCTTTCTTCTCGTTATGATTTAACATCAGACAAGCACGTTCCTACTTGACTGCGCTTAGTTGTTTGTGAATAAACTACTCCACACCAGAATTCCCTTAATAATACATGCATTTTTATTGATTAAGCAGTGCTTGCATAGACGTCTAATTGGAACGCGCATTCTAATCTGTCTTCGCTGAACCGAAAGTTGAACTTGCGTGTGCTTTAAAGGGCTGGAACATGCTCAGTGCGAATGTTGCCTGAGGCACTTCGTCAAACGTCAACCTTCATGACCTAAAAAAGAAAAGACATGAGCAGGCGCTCCTATTGACCGGGGCTGGTATCACTTTAAGTGACTTAGCACAGAAAAGTCTACTGTTCCCCAGCTTAACGACTAATGAATGCACAGACAAAACGTCTGCATGCAGTGACAGTGTGTGAGACGGGGGATGTGGGGCGGGGGGGGGGAAGATGGAGGAAATTCTAAATCGAGTAAATTATTTGGGTACCTACGTCGCGTAAAGACAAACATTTGTGCTGCAGCCCGTCAGACAATAACGTCTGCTGAAATCCTGCTTAACAAACCTAACTCACAGTTAGGCTTGTTGTGGATCGAACACACTGCCCTTTTAAGCCTTGTACAGTGACAGACTTCATCTGATAGTTAACTATTCCTCCGTAGGTGACAAAAATGTCTACTGCAAAATAAAAATTTAAAGCCGCGTCTACTCAGTCTGCTGGTTGCATCAGAGGACATGCGATAAGTACAATGGTAATTGTGACTCTGACATTTAGCCAGATGGCAATTTGAAGTTGCCCTAGTTCTTCCAGAAATCAGCTGACGTTGACGTAGTTCTGTTTGCCTATTTGACAGACAATCGAGTAACAATTCTCGCAACAAATCTGAGAAAAGCACCCATTTATTTACGCAGCTTGCTTTGAATTAGCAGTAAAATCACTTTTGGTCGATTATTTTGTCCTCCTGTCGAGTTTGTACAGTCTGCGTCCTCAATAGTGCAGCGCTAAACTGTTTTAACATTTCGAATGAGATGACAGTTGATTTGAACATGTCCGTGCGAAATGATGAAACGCATACATTTCCTTTGGAACATTTTGGGGAAATAGAACGTGCAACTTTGACTTTTCTGAGCGTTAATGTACGAACTGGACAGTTGTTTACTGACGCAAATAATCTACCAAATTTCTTTCTCGACAGTGATTATCCGGTTGTCTCCAGGTGGACATTACTTAATCATCAACATTCTAACGCCGATTTCTGTTAGTGAATCTGACGCGCTGCAAGGGGCATATGCGACCACCTGCTGGACAAACTACCGCAACCACGATACAACCAAGATGAACACGGAAATCCCGGAAGAAGGACCGAAATGGTATCTCACATGCGATGGTCTTGCTGAGTGATATCACCGACAACACACGTGCAAGCCCCCTAGTATCTTGAGAAGGGAGCATCATAACCACCAAAATGCCGGGTTGGTCTACAGGGGTGGGATATCACGGAAAACCGTTACCTGTAAAGACTCCTCACTCCCCTGACCCCTGACGCGGCCGCAAGCTCTGCTTCAGGATAATCCTCTACAAAAACGCCACTACCCCAACAACTCAGGCTGCGCGAGGACGTAGGGGGCGACTTTCAGGCAAGTCCGAAGTGCTTTCTGCCCATCTTTAACACATCTAAGTTTCACAGTGTTTTGGCTATATACAGATGCAGGATTCAGCAGATTCAGGATTTGTGACTGGGATGGTCACACGAGGACTCATCCGTTTAGAAATGATGTTTGAAATCCAGCAAAACAGGCTGACGGTCACCAAACCTCTATAACCAGACGCCACATTGAAGTGTTCGATGACGACTGCCTTATAAGACAACTCCACCTCTCTAGGGAGAGCGAAATAATATTTGAAGTGACCCTAAACATCAGTTAAATATATTGCGGTCAGAGGTGCTTTTCTATCGTATATTCTACCTGTTGGAAGAATTTTCAAAAAAACCAAACTGAAGGTATTCAAAAAAAGGAATGCTGCAAAAGTCGTTACTTCGGCGACACAAGAACGTAGAGGACGGCTTTCGGGCAAGTGTAGGTGCTTTCGGCCCATCTGTACCGCAATCAAACCTCAAAGTGTAGAATTCACTTGGATAGATATCCGAGAACTCATCCGCTAGTATGTCAAGTGGGCGTTTGACCCTCACTGTTGTGGTTAGGAACTCATTCGATCCCATTCTGTCCGCCCGCCAGCTTGCTACTGGCGACAACGAACGCTGTGTCATAGGACACGTGCCACATAAAATACATGAGCAGCTCGCTAAGAGTGCAACAGGCCAGACGCAGACAGCTGTTTCACGGTCGGTACCGATCATCAGTACGTCATAGGCCTTATGAAGTGAAGTATATAAGCATTTGAATTGGGTCACGATCCCAGCGAAATTGGCCGACGATGACCAGGTTTCTGTAATCAAGCGCAATCAGAGGTGACATTAAATAACTTGATGAAAACTGCCCTATATGACAATGGAAACCGACAGTACATTTGGAATGCCGCCAAGTCAAGTACCTCGCGGTGAGATCTGCCTCTCCAACAAATATGCCACCTGCTAGTCGAATGTTCAACAAAATCCTTTAGCGCTTATGAAGTGGGAAGACAGCCAAATCATGGGTGGGCATGTGAGTCGCATTCAAGTCTATCTCAGATGTTTGAATTTCGCACCTACTGGAGCCATCCCTTAGGCCCAAATCTGCCCTTTTCAGTTGCACGCAGTGTCCTGATTTGTTATTTAATGAAAATCAAAAACCAGCCTATTCCACAGGACTTATTGACATTAACAAGATACGCCAACATGTCTCTCATTAACCTGGCTAATAGCGCGAACGGTGTTTGTATACAGAGGAATGCATTTTTCCGCAAAATCAATGATAAATTAGTTAAGAACGCCATAAACATAGAAAAAGACAGTAACATAAAAAGAGCTTGCAAACCAGAGGGCTGAAAACCTAATTGACGATGTCCATCGTGTGGAGGTAAGGTGATTTGAATGTGAATAAGTTTACAGTGATAGCAAATATGCACCGGACCTACTGCACAGAGTCAAGAAGACCAGAGGCGTGATCAGACGCACTGACTAACAAATCGAAAGGACTCGTCTACGCATGCCACGCGTGACCTTCACTTTTCAAACCGGGTCTTCACTCGGGCGGGATAGGGAACTGGTTAGTACTGGTGTAAGATCAGATTTACCGCTTCAGCTAGTTCCCTTCGAAGGCCACATTTCCCCGTGCATATGCTGTTTTTGTTTATCGCAGTGTCCAGACTATTTCTGCATGGTCAAGGACTCAGAAGGCCCATTTCGTGTCCAGGATCTAGGTGACGCGGAGGGTTTATTTTATGACTTTGCGAGCCATTCAAGCGCATGGTTAATTAACCTGGCTGTCAGTTGTGCCTTAATCTTTGACCAATGTACTTGCGCCTGCAGCTACATGAGAATTCATAGACATCATTTGAGGTGGTACGCATAGGCACGGAATCCCCTATATTATAAGACTACTGAATATAAATTGACCTGCATTACTGGTAATTTCATTGTGTCACGTGAGCGTTGCTTAATCTTGTATGAAAAATACACAGGAATAGGTACGCCCGTAGGTGGGCTTCCCGTATGGGGACCTATTCCCATATAACCATAACTATAACCACATGTACTAGAGAGAGTTCTTATCCCTGGATCTTATCCGCGTTTTAAGTACTATTATTCATAATGTGCTAAAGGCGATCTGAGAGGCTTTCTCTGAACTGACTGTTCCGTCGATTTTCGCGGGGGAAAAGTGTAGTGTGTTGGGATGAGACACGCGACATAACCACATTTAGCCAGGGCTACTCGGAGCTACGTTTTCCCATCTTAACAAAGGAAGTATAGACATAGCACAGGATTTTGCATATTCTAACGGAAGACAAATCGTCCGATTACAGCTTCTTTCTATCTATTCATGAGTATGTTCAGCTGAAGTAGTTCATTGTCCAGTTCCTTTTACACTATGAAATTGGTTTTGAGATGCAGGGTACTCAGAGCAATGCGTAAGCACGCAGCATGTCAGAGTCGACTTTCATTTTGTAAAATGTTGCTTATGTCACACTAGATTAACACCGTCTTCTGAATGAGACAGAAAAATCGAAAATATTGGACGTAATAGACATTCACGCTGTTACTGCAACATTTTTTTCATGGAGATGTCAGATAAACATAAACTGAACACTTTCCATGCCTAGTGTCAGGAGATCGGGCTAGGCACGCGAATACGCTCATCATGCGGTTATGCCCTAAATTCTAGGGGGTGGGGGCTAAAAGTAGTGTTAGAATTAGAGGAATTAGAGTACATCGCAGTTAGGGTCTGTTTCAATGAAGGCTGGTGTTAGGGTTAAGTTTGGAGTTACGATATGGGAATAGAAGCCTCCATGGAATGTAGCGCGGGGTCACCTGTAATACTGGGGGGGGGTCAAATTTCAGTGTCTCACCACAGAGATGCAACTGGTGTCTCATCATATGGCGCAGTTATGATGATGTTTCTACATCTAGATATATCGAGAATTTACCAGAAATGTTCTGGTTCAGTAGCTGCCTCGTTAGCTGAAAAGTGGTTTTTAGTGTGTGGGTCGCAAGTACAGGCAAAATTAATTTATATCCCCTGGCAAGTCATTGTGCCAGTTTCTGTCGTGAAGGACTGAACCTCGACTGAACTGTTTGTGGTGGTGATGGCGGTGGTAATTATCGGTGTGTCAGTTTGGCAGCCTGAGATTAGGTAAGCCTACAGGTTTCGATTCTGGTGATCAGAAGGTTTCATCAAGCAGTTTGCCTGCGATCCGAGGCCTGGATCTGCCTTTAAAATGCTCTGACAGTTTTTCCGACAAGACTTTGAGTGTTTCGCTGGAAACTCCACCGTGTCAGCCAAATCATGCACTAGATAGGTTAATTGACTGGAACAGGGAAAGGCCCTGTTTAATTCTTGGATTACTGCTTTGTTGTTAGTCCGATCCCAAGTTCTGTTTGAATTTCTCTAAAGAGCGAAAGGACTAAACAAAATAACGCTTCTTTTAGGTTAATGTAGAAAAACGCAAAGTTTCACTGCTCATTGTTAGCAGAACACAACTGGAGTGCCGAGAAAGTGAGTCAACTATAATAAACTAGCATAACGAAGAGAGGCAATACTGGGAACAGAAAGTCAATGATAACGTTTGGAGTTCGTACTTATGAAAAAAAGCTTGATAGTTGGTGCATAGGAGATTCTAATAAATGTACAGAAACGGTCATGATATAAATGGGAAATGGAAAACTACATTTTAGACCTGATAGAGGGCAGCATTTCAAACATCGCGACAACTTACTCCTATTTTAAGTAAACGCTCCGTTTTCTGCAAAAGAATCCGAAATATACAAGAAGCGGTCTCACCGGAGACAGCTGGTTTGTTTCCCAGCGTTCGCCAGCCAAAACCCAACAAAAGGCAAGGACGACCCGGCACAGGAAATCCGGCTTCAGAAGAAGAAAAAGCGATCGCTGGAACAAGGGCTTTATTCGCCTGACATTTCGGATTCTCATTTGAACCCATCATCAGAGACAGTAGCAGAAAAGGGTGACTCATGCTCAAAAAGATGCAGTATTTATAGGATGAAGTCGCGATGCTACCGCATACCTATAGTACTCAACCACGCTGCCCTCAATTAATAATTGTTGTCCGCTGGTGCGCTAATTGCTTGATGGCCGGCACGCAAATTGTTAATTACTGAAATCTCTTCACACGTGTTGGATGCTGGCGTGATGCTTGCTCGGCCGTCTGGCTTACCGGCTTGCGCGCTCCCCGAATGGTCAATTAATTTGGTCAGCCTATGCCTCAGCACGGAATATGGAGTGGGGATGTCGTTGCACTTGTTGTTAGACTGAGGTCCGATGAACCATGACACACGCAACACGCGGCTCACGCGATTATCCCCCCTCGCGAGAGTTTCGGCCCCATCGATTTTGAATGTATGGCCGGGTATCGTCTAATGGGCCGCGACCTGAGAATTGACGTCTTTTCTCCGTACTGCTGCCGGTTGTTCGGCAATTCGCGTCCAGACCAGTCTTCCAGTTTTTTTCCGACGTAGTCCCTTTGTGCGCAACTGCGCTAGATCCAGTAAACGACTTCAGACAACCCTGGTACATAAAATCCGGCTTCCTTGTCATTAGGCGTCGAAGCCTGTGGCACTGAACCACGTGTTCACTGGTCGTCCTCCGAGAGTCGGAGTACGCAAGGTTAGATTGGAATGACTTTCACGGGTCTGCTGTGACCATGTAGCTCAGTGCGGTACGCCGTATTACGTTGGGTCCCCCTATCTACGGCGGTTACGAATATGAATGCTGCTCTACTGAATGGGTCATTGGTTCAGTCCCTGTTGGTTATGTTTCAGAAAAAACAAGCTTCTGTGGCAGCTCCATTAAAATATTTACAGATACAGGAAAATAAAAATTTCCGGGAATCATTTGGGAGCAGAAGACTCTGTTGATGGAAGAAGTCCGCAAGTGGCCGACCAGACTGATGTGTGACACGAATGTGCGGCGGCAATGGGAACAGGACAGGTTGGTTAGGGATCTGTTGACTGCGGTGGTGTTGGTGCTTATGGTGGCGGTGTTGGTGGAGAGCGAGTTGGTAGCGTTGGAGATGGGGAGTTGTCGGCTGTGCATGTTAATATTGCGGTGGACTTCACTGGCGTGTATGTACATATGGGCAAATAAACCCATGCGGCGTGTGAATGTGGGTGGACAATGACGGCAAATGCGGCGATAGTGTGTTAGGGTTCCTGGAACTTGTGCGTCGGTCTCGGTGAGATGCATTCGCAGCTGACGGACTAGGGCGATGCGCGATGAGAGCAGGTTAGGATGAAGTCCACACTGATGGTTATGCGGGCGGTGGTGGTGGTGAGTGTGATGACTGCCTGTGCGTCGACAGTGTTCTCGTCGGTGGTGCGAGTGGGGGCGGCGGTAGACTGTCGTCATCGTTCTCGGAAAGACTGTGGTGGCAATGATGGGGGATGCAGACGAAAGACGGCGGCGGCAGCGGCGGGGCATCAGAAATGTGGGCACCGTTGTGAGGCTAGGCGTAGGGGTGGCGACGAAGGTGTTTTCGGAGGCAGTTGGCAGACTCGCAGTGTTGTTAGTGCGTCGAGTCCGGAGGCATCAAGCGAGCCGGATCCGTGCGTGGAATGTTTGTTGGCAGCATGGCGACACTCACTTCGTAGACACACCTTCCTTTTCTACAACAACAGATTTGAGATCAATGGGGGTGTGTGTGTGTGACAAGTTACATTGTGTGGATTCACGATCAGGAACGTAGGCTAAGTCCGCATTGCCTGCTTGGAATGCAACAGTGCACACTTTTTTTCTTCTTCCCCTGAGTGTGCGTGTGTGTCTGTACGACGCCTGCGTCTTTCACAGTGCACATACCCGCACACACAACTGAGTGTACGTGGGTGTGTTCAAGCTACTTCTCTGTCGCCTCTGACATCATAGGAGAGAGTTGCTATTGCGCCAACAGTGTGTCAGGGATGCAGCCTGTTGATAAGTAAGCGGGCTTTATCGACGCATGCGCTGATGATGGCGCAGACGTGCGCTTTCGATCTCGCAACAGGTCTGTCAAAGTATGACAGCGAACAGTGCACGGAAGGTCAAAAGTTGTCAACTGTACATGTGATGGAAGGAGGGTGTTGGGGATTGAGTGAGCTTTCCAAACAGAAAGTGGAGTCCTCGTGCTGATGGGAGAACAGAAGAGGGGATGAATTTCAGTAGGATGTGTTTCCGCTCAGTAACTATAGTGCGATGTGTCCGAACACCGTCTCCGTCGACGCATATATACAGTAGGTGGACTAACTCATGAAATGCCAGCCGAAATTCCGAAATGCCTTTTTGTTTCGGAAAGATTAGTTCAGTAGGGTTGTAAAATTAATCAGCTTGCGGCATAATTCTACATAAATTTACTTACCTTAGGATGCCTGCTCTCAAACAAACTTATTTTTGGCCGCATGCAAAAACTATAATATTTTAAAAATAACTACTCAAGTGGCATGCAGTTTTTCCGTTGATTTTGAATGCGCATAAAAATTTAATTATAGTTCTTGGAAACATGCTTAAAAATAGTAATGCTCTTACTTATTCGGCGAAATATTACCCCCTCTTCCAATTTTATACTCGACGGGAGGTTATAATTTGGTTTTAAAGAGTTTTCTTATTGTGTGCTTTTTAATACCGTTAATTATGACGTCCATAAAACATCGTGTATATGCATTTACTAATATGGCTTGCAAAGTTAACAATATCGCTCAAGTCCACTGCAAAATTATATGAACCTGATATGGTCTGCTCCTAATGCCGTAGATAAATGTATGGTTTTCCGTACGCGGAAAATATATTCTCCATATTGACCCAATTGTAAAAACTCGGCGCCTTGGTAGGATTCGAACCCACGAAGTAAGGGGAAGGCCTTAGTACAACCAACGCTCTAACCACTTGGGCAACGAGGCCCTGACGGACGACTCGAGTTTAATCACATTTTGGACAAGATACCCGCCCAACTCACTGCAACGTCTGAAACCACCAAATCTGATACAGTAAGTTGACTGCCCAAGCAGGATTTCAAAAGTAATTCACTTAAAATCCGCAAGATAACTACCAGGCTCAAGTAATTCATTGATATTTTGGCAGATTGTGAATAATTCATATTGACTCTACTGTGAATTACGTGTGCCTAGTAGTCATCTGGTAGATTCTAGGTGAATTAACTAGGAAATTCTGCTTGGGCAGTCAACTTACTGTATTAGATTTGGTGGATTCCAGACGTTGCAGTAGGTTGGGCGGGTAACTTGACCCAAATGTGATTAAACTCGCGTCGCCTGACGGGGCCTCGTAGCTCAAGTGGTTAGAGCGTTGGCTGTACTAAAGCCTTCCTCGTACTGCGTAGGTTGCAATCCCACCGTGGCGCCGAGTTTTTCACAGTTGAGTCAATATGAATTATTCAAAATCTGCCAAAATATCTACAAAATATTTTCTTGTAGTTTGAAAACCTCAAATGCAAGTGTAACGGCAGGTTGGGTTCAAAGCTATTTCGGAACTGGAAACGTTTTTGAATATCAAATTATACCATTTCTTCGAATATAGAATTGGAAGGTCTTTCTTTTCTATCGAATGGGCGAGAAAACAAATATGTTTATGCATGTTTTCGTGAAATATAATTGAATTTTCTGGGGCACGGAAAATCATTGCGAAAAATGCATGCTACTTAATCAGTCATTTTTTACAGAGGGCGATTTCTGTATGTAGCCGGAAAGAAGTTCGCTCGAAAGCCGGCATCCTGTGGTAACTGAATTATTATGGAATTAAGCTGCACGATTTTTAAATTCACAACCCTATTTAATTAATCTTTTCGAAACGAAAACGCTTTTCGGAATTGTGGTCGACATTTCATGGGTTAGCCCACCCACTGCATATATATACATGCCGAATAACATTACCGATAAAGACAAGGAAGACTGCGGTGACCATTTCTGGGCTATTGGCCGTCATCAGCCAGTCATACACAACCCCGAATTGTGGAACAACTGGAGGTTGATACCTCGACTTGTTGGTTAGAAGTCCAACGCCTCTAACCACTGAGCCACGGATTCTCTGTCTTATTGGTTGTGATCGAGAATATACACTGGTAGAGGGACGCCCACCGATCGTTTTTACGAAACCAACTCTTTCTATCGTGCCAAGAATCTGCAGTGACTCACAAGCACCTTCGGGATGGCTGAAGATGCTTGAATAACGTCTGCTAGCTGCTCATTGTTAAACAGACGATCCATAAGGAACCTTTCTGTGCGTCGACTCGACCAAGCAAGGTGCTGCTCCTGTTTCCACGTGGATGGTCAGCTAGTCTTTCGCTGAATAAAAGCGGTTTCATAGGAAATATGGTAAAGGCACATTGAAGTGGCCTGTTAGGCCATCCTTTCCTTACCTTCTAGATAGAAACGGGGATCGTTCGTGAAAATTAATCCCATATTATCTACTGCGCACGCATGTGCAATAGCAGAGTCCAGACGACGCTCTGCTTTGTAAAGGTTTGAGAAAAGGGGGGGAGTAATTTCTGGCGGCCTACTCCATAGAAAGGCAGGTTTTTATCTGGCCTATCAGTAGAACTTATACGCGTGACGTTCAAGAAGCCGTCAGGACACGCCAAATTCGTGCACCAAAGAATAATTGTGAGGGTAGAAGCGGTGGCCATACGGTTGGCTCGCAAAGAACGTTCATGCGAACCCTCAAACTACCCTGGCCTCCCTCTTGTTTGGCTTGTCCAGGCAGCCCTCACAGCCATAAAGTAAAAACCGAAGAGCAAATAGCCGGACATGCGCACTTGCCAATTTCGACTTCTTAAACGCTCGTGTTTGGGTCATGGTGGAAGTTGAACAGTTGAATTTTAGTAGTATTTGTTCCATAGACGTAGATAGAAGAAGGAGGTTATTGGATATTTATTCTAAAAGAGTTCGAAAATACGACCCTTTTTGATCGAATGACTATTTGCATTTCACGCGAAGTTTATTGCACACCATTATAGAATCCCCTAAGCACTGTACGACCTTTTTTCAGGTAAATATGAAATGCTGGGCACTTATTTCATCTAGAGTGCATTGTCGACAGAGGCGAGAGGGCTAATTCCAGGAAGCAGTTCAGAACGCTATGCGATCGCTGGAACAAGACGTTTATTGGCTTGACGGTTCGAATTCTCACTCACTCTGAGGCGATGGTGAGGGGGGTGCGATGAGTACAGTATTTATGAGCCCCACTTGCCATGGTAACATCTGTCTACTATAATTAGCAGCTGGAATCATATTTTATGCGGTGACCGAGTCGTCAGTTATGTCAGTAGAAATGAAGAGACGAGTCCCAGGAAACAGTCACCAAGATGTAATTCATTACCTAACTTCCTTTGAAACTTGCCTTACTTATTGTTTTTTATGATGTTATTGTAACCAAAAGGGAGTTTAAAGGCGCTCGCCTACCTTTCCCTTAATAAATCTGATCTAATATGAAGGAGATACGATCACTGAAACAAGAACTTTATTCGCCCGACGTTTCAGATCCCTGGCTGAGCCCATTATCAGAAGCAACGGAAGGTGCGGGCAATTTCTGCACAAGGGGTTGCAGTATTTACAGGATGCAGGAGCCATGCTTCTGCATACCTATGAAAATTCACGGCTTCCCCCCTCATTGGGGATTGCTGAACTGGATGTGGTGACTTTTCGATAGTCGACATTCAAATCGTTTATCGTCGCAATTTAATCTTGGGCGTTGGTTGTTAATATGATGATTGCTTGACCTTCTGATTTACCGACCATGATGTTGGCAACGATGTTCGTCTATGCACTCCCTGCGTGGTTAATTATTCCGTCTAGGCAACGTCTCGGCACCAAATATGAGAGAGAGGCATTGCACTTGTTAATAGACTATAAGCCAGCGAACCATGGTTCAAGGAGTTCGCGGCTCACGCGATTATCACGTCCAGCAAAGGTTTCGGCCTCGAAGAATTTGAATGTGTGGCTGTACACTGCGTGACCTATCTCATTAAATGCTGGCTGAAATTCTGAAATGCGTTTTTGATTAGGAAGGATTACTTGGTCGCGGTTGTGATACTGATTATCTTAAGGCACAGTCTTATAACATTTTAGACTTGGCAGGATGTCGGCTTTTAAATGCACTTCTTTTCAATCTCCTGTAGAAAGCGTGCTCGGTAAAAATGATTACTTAAGTAGCATGCATTTTTCCCATTGATTGTCGATGGTTTTGGAAATTCAAATATATTTTATAGAAACCACAAACAAAATATGCTTTCTCTTAGTCAATCAATAGAGAATCACGTCTTCTTTATATTTTATACTTAAGGAAGGAGTGTAATTAGGTTTTAAAAAAGTTTTCTAATTGCCGAAAAATTTGGAGCTTGATCATTCGTTGCATTAGCGTTTAGTGATTACATTCTAGAAGGTGCATGCGTTCCGCGTAAAGAAAAGCCCATATTTTTCTGTCATTAAAGGGATATCATACAGGGTCCATAAAATTTTGCAATGGATGCGGACCATGTTGTACATTTCATGAGGAGCAGTGGTAAAAGTCCAGGTACGATGCTATGTGAATAGACATATCGCGGTCTTAAAAAGTCTCATAATTAGAAACGTTTTTAAAACCTAATTATAGTCCTTCTTTAAGAATAAAATATAAAGAAGACGTTGTGCTTCATTGACTGACTAAAAAGAAGCATATTTTTGTTTGTGGTTTCTATAAAATATATTTGAATTTCCAATACCATCGAAAATCCATGGGAAAAATGCATGCTACTTAAGTAATCATTTTTTACCGAGCACGCTTTCTACAGGAGATTGAAAAGAAGTGCATTTAAAAGCCTACATCCTGCCGAGTCTAAAATGTTATAAGAGTATGCCTTAAGATAATCAGTATCACAACCGCGACCAAGTAAGCCTTCCTAACTGAAAACGCATTTCAGAATTTCAGCCAACATTTCATGAGATAGGTCACGCACTGTATATCGTCAAACGAGCGGAAACTTGAGAAGTAGCGTCATTTCTCCGCATGACTGCAGCGTGTTTGGCCATTCGCGTTCGGAGCTGTCGTCCGGTTTCTCCGACCTATTTACTTTGTCCACAACTGCACCAGATCCAATAAACGACTGCAGACGTTTCTTGCCGTGGCAGCGGGTCTTCCGGTTTCGTTACCTGACACCTGATGATTGCCTTCGGTATGTGTGCAACTCCAACCCCAAGTGGTGCGAGAAGGCGGCCGACGACCTCCAAAGCGTTCTTAATGCACGAAAGCGCTCACCGAAATGTTAGGTTTCGGCGCTTCGGCCTTCCTTCCCGGTTGCCTTTGAACAATCGTCGAAGGTATCTTATTTTCTTCCTCCTCCGTCGTAAACCGCATTGAAAAATTCTTTGAGTGTCAACAGTTTAACCCGATCGATATCAACGATGGCGTCGTCCAAATACCGAGCCCAGAATTTCGTCATGTGTTATTGGAAGACCGGCGGCTCTAACCGTTGGAGGAATGTCTTGACAACGTGTCGCGAAATCGGCGAGCCCTTTGGTGTGCCTTTTGCCTGCTCGTAGATTGCTCCGTCAAACTTGAAGTACCTCTTGAGACAGAACTTCAAGAGCTAGAGGACTTAGGCATGTACAAGGCGGTCCTCCATTTCACTGCATTTGGTTTGCAAAAGTCGTCAGCTATCATAAGTTCATTAGCGCAATAGGCTCTTGGCATTATAACAACTCGATAAATTGGCTCGCTGTCACTCGAACAATTGGTCACCTGCCTTCCCGCGCATCGCTCATTACTTCACCAGCGCAGAATTTGGAGGCAAGAGATCACTGCGCTTGTTAATCGACTGCAGATCGGAGAACCGTGATTCAAACAGCTCAGGGCTTGCGAGATTTCCGGCCCGTCAAACATGAAAATGGCTCCCACCTACACCACTTTCGGTTCCCATAGCTGATGCGGTCCTGAAACAGTCTGAAACATTAGTCCCTCGAAACCACAGACAGCAAATCGGGAGTCAATCGCTGGAAAAAGGGCTTTATGCGCCTGACGTTTCGGATTCTCACTTGAATCCATCGCCAGGGACAGTAACAGAAACGGGTGATTCGTACACTGGAAGTTGCAGTATTTATAGGATGCAGTCGCTATGCCACCGCATATCTATGATACTTAACCGCTCTCCCCTTCGTCAATCATCGTTGCCCGCTGGTGCGCTAATTGCTTGATGGTCGGCCTGCAAGTTGTAAATTGCTGGAATCTCATCACACGTGTTGGATGCTGGCGTAATGATGGCTTGGCCACCTGGCTCACCGTTCGAGAGCAGGGGAGAAGGGAGGGGAGAGCGATTAATTATCATACGTATGCGGTAGCTTAGCGAGTGCATCCTATAAATACTGCAACTTCCTGTGCACGAATCACCCGTTTCTATCACTGTCCCTGATGATGGGTTCAAGTGAGAATAAATAACGTCCAGCGAATAAAGTCCTTGTTCCAGTGATAGCTTCTACTTATCATCAACTAGTTCCTGGAACTCTCATCTTCGCCTGTGCCAGCGACTCGAGGATCGGTATTCGGAAGATACCTTTGACGTCACCAAACGGAATCAGGCGCTGGCTTTCAAAGAGCACCTCAGCGTCATTTTCGCGGACACATAAAATACGGTGGAGAGCGAAGAAAACACCCAGCTGGCTCGCTTTCATGCATTCGTTTCCCGTTGAGATTGCGAAGGCCCAAAATTAAAACTTTCAGGAAAGCTACAACTACGATGCGAGTACTGAGCTTCAACAGCAATCACCTAATCAACTAAAAAACGCAGGTTAGTAAGCATTGGCGTGGTGAAACGCATTGCAGTCAACTGAAAGATAAGTTTGCCGAATGATACGGACTTTTGCGGCGGTCTAGATCGAGGGATGAGCCGCACAACTTCGTCGACCGGTGCATGCACAAACGAGACGAGAGACCCACTCCAATGGGCCCCAAATTTTCGCGAGCGCTCCATTACGTGAAAAAAAAACAGATCAAACACCGGCAGCCGCCATGCCACACCACTTGAATTTGGAGTAGCACACAGGTCAAAGGCAAATAATAGGCGCCAAGTAGTGCGTGCCATCGATCGCATCTGCGTCCTCTGTAAAAACACTGCGTGTGCTTCCGAAATTTCAGGAGCATTTAAAAACGCGGGTTGCAGTTCGAAAATGGCTTGTGGAGAATTATCTTCTGCACATTTTACTCCCCTACCGTTGAAGCGAACAGGTAAGTTCAAAGAAGCAGTCTACAGTAGGTGGGCTAAATGATGAAATGTCAACCGAAATTCGGAAATGCGTTTTCCTTTCAAGAAGATTAATTAACTAGGTTTGTAAAACTAATCAGTCTGCAGCATAATTCTATAGTAGTTCAGTTACGTCAGGATGTCGGCTTTCGAAGGACTTCTTTTCGGCTGCATGCGAAAACTACATTCTGTAAAAAAACGACTACTTAAGTAGCATTCATTTTTCTCACTGAGTTTCGATACCTCTAAATGTTCAATCATATTTCATTGAAAGCATATATAAAAAGCTTAATTTTTCTGCTCATTCGGTAGAAAATGACGTCTTTTTTCAACATTATACTCGAAGGTGGGACATAGTATGGTTTTAAAAAAGTTTCTAATTGTAGAACTTTTAACTACCGCTAAATGGCCGTTCATAAATCGTCATGTCTCTGATTTACCAATGCGACTTGTAAAGTTAACAGTATGGATTAAGTAAATTCCTAAATTTTGTGAACCCTATATGGTCTCCCTTTACTACCGTAGAGAAATGTATGGTTTTCAGTATGCGGAAAATATACAGCTTTTAGTTTCGAAACCCTGGGTGCAAGTATTACAGCAGGTCGGGTTCAAAATTCTTCGGAATTGGAAAGGCTTTGGAAAACTGAATTATGTTCCTCCTTCGAGTATAAGATCGGAAGAAGACGTCATTTTCTACCGAGTGAGCAAATGAATGAACATTTTTATGCATGTTTTCCAAGAAATATAATTGAATTTTTAAGGGCATTGGAAATCAATGAGAAAATCCATGCTACTTAAGTAGTCGTTTTTACAGAGTGCAGTTTTTGCATGCAGCCAAAAGGAAGTTCCTTCGAAATCCGGCATCCTGACGTAACTGAAATATTATAGAATTTTGTTGCATGCTGACTAGTTTTACAATCTTATTTAAGTAATCTTTTCGAAAGGAAAACGCATTTCGGAATTTCGAATGACATTTCATGAGTTAGCCCACTCACTGTAGAAGAAGATAGAGGTGCGAGGTCGAATCCATAAACAAAATTTGTCTCTGATGATGGACTCGAGTAGGAATTCGAAATGCTTGAAATGCATTTCACCCAACTAGTTATTTCAAGTGACTGAAGACTGTATTCTTCGTTAAGTAGCCTTGAGCCGCATCTAGATCATTTTTGTGCCTGAGAAATGTCTGATACATGTTCTTTTTGGCCTCGATGCATTTCGTTTTCTCTGAAAAACACATTCAGTCCATTAGTTTGCGACTGTATCCTCATAAGAACAAATGTCTTTTTCAACAGAAACACGTGGGTCTGTTTCTAAATTAGGGAGCAACACTCTAAAAATGGCAAAACTCACCTTTATGACCTACTGAGTGTCACTCAGGCCGTAAGCGGTAAGCGCACAGTACTATCTATCATACACGCAGTCTGCGCCTACGTCATCCAAACGGGTATCCAAACTGAGTCACGCTGCCGTGAAAAGCAAGTGCGTATTCTTAAGGTGACAACGCGGCTCTGCTCAGAATTATTTGAAGTTCGAATCAGGTACAGAGACTGCCCGAGGAATGACAACAGGAGCAAGCTCCTTCTTCCACCCGACTATCACGTCTGCTGCTTTAAATACTATTCTTCTTATCAGCTGCAGCGAGCTCTGCTTCGCGGTTCCTACCGCTCTGCAGTTCGATATTTCCCGTCAGCGGAAACCTCGTTCAGTTCAAAAGATTTCCAACAGTAACAGGGGACCAAAGTGTTATTTGTAGGCGTTCGTACAAGTAACGGTCGGATGTGGTTATGTGGCTCCAACCACCTGTAATACGGGACTAATAGCAATAAGAGTTTTTCAGGTGGGGCTGGGGAACGCGCAGGCATCGAGGCCAAGTAGTTGTGTGCAAAATAAAAGATACTGGGAATGCGCGGCTGTACTTTGAGTGGTTGGGAAATAGTTGCCCTTACCCCTAACCCTGACCCCCTAGTTCTAACCCCCAACCATGACCCCTAGATTAACCCCAACAGTACTGTGTCTGTCAAGTGGGACTACATAACCAAATCTTACCCAAATGAAACCAATGAAGCAAATTGGATTATTAAAGTGCAACAACATACGATACATGGGTTGGTTGTAGAAACGTATCTGTTCGAGTTCGATTGTTTACAAATAAGTAAGCTAGAATCGCCTTCTTCCTTGTCCACCGTCACTTAGAAACTTCCAATTGCCTTAGTTTACCTTCAATACTGCCAAGTCATTTTGACTGTGACAAAGCTTAAGCTCTGGTAACGGGTATTTCGATGAATATGTCACGATACCTACCCGCTTTAAAATTGTTGGAAGCTGGCGTCAAAATTCCATCAGTAATACAAAAAATAAATTTCTTCCGGGCAAACGGAGTCCTAACGTTTTCTTTTTTAAGGGAAACGGAGTTTTTACTACCATAGGCATACTTCTGAGTAATCATCCATTCTCAGCGTGCGGCCGTGGAAATGACCGATCTTTATTGGCTTCTATATGGAAATGATTGAATAAACTACGGATTTTACAACTGCCAGCATCGACTTGAATCCACAGAAGATAGTCCATCCCATAAAATGTGTTGTCCACTAAAAAGAACTACCTAGGTGTGTTTGGGATAACGAGTATTACGGAGCATCATCTTAGTGCATTCCCATCACGCCAGAATACCGGTTTTTGCACAGTCATCCTTCAAATCGCCTGCAAAGGGTAAAGTTGGCAAAAAATGACTACTAAATTCGTATGGGTCTTTCACACTGATTTTAAAGGCATTCATAAATAAAAATCCATCTGGAAAAAATGAGTAGAAAATTTTCCATTCACCAATCTGATAGAAGACTACATCTTCTTTAGATTTTACACTCGAAGAAGGGAATTTTTGGGTTTGCAAACTTCTGAAAATACCAAATAATTTTAAGCCTAAATTGTAGTTACATGAGCACTCACAGCCTCCAAACTACAAGCTGTATATTTTCCGAGAAAGGAGCAACATATATTTCTCTACGCTATTTCCAAAAGGTCATAATTTTCTCGTAAATTTTTGCTGTTGATGTTAACCAAAGGCAGCACTAATTTACAGGCAGAAACGATTTTGCTTGAATGGACATTTCACGGTCTTCGAAAATCTTATGATTGCAGACTTTGTAAACTCGAAACATGTCCTCTCCCCAAGCATGTACTTTGAAGAAGACGTAACCCGCTACCAAATGCGTGCATTTACGAGCATTATTTGTTTGTGTTTTATATGAAATATATTTGACGTCATAAAGATATTGACAATCTACGGGGAACATTCGAAATCATTAAGTGCTCCGTTTTTACCGAGTGTGGTTTTCGCAGACTATCGCAAAGAAGCTTATTCAAAAAGCCTTCATCTTGGCGTGAATGGACTGCACGGTGATTAATGCTTAAATCCCACATAGATAATCCTTGCTGATCGAAAATACACCTTAGGATTTCGTTCACCATTTCATATGGTAGGCAAACTACTTTATATTGCGTATTCGTCGCTAAGGGAGCTTACAATAGATGTCAGATTCTTATTTTCTCCTCCAATCGGAATTTATTAGTGAGCATTGTCTCATGCTCCTAACGACTCAGCCAAATAAACAGTGAAGACTCCTATTATTTTCCGCTGCATGTCATTGCAAATCTATATTGTGCGTTTGTGGAAGTGCTCAAAATGATAGAATAAGATAAGGTTCAAGTGGACTTAAATTTACATCTTGTTACCTCAGAAACGCACAACAGTTGGCCCATCATCTAAACGAGCCAAGTAGGTGGACGGATACTGCAAATAAAGAACGCAAACAGTTCACAGAACACCACAGACGTTACGTCATATGGACGAACGCCAATGCGACACGCAAAAAAAGGAGAAAAACACTCAAAAGGGGGGCGGACGCACCTGTGGTCTGACGCCTTAAGTAGAAATTTCGGCCAATCATGGCAGAGCCTGGAGGTGCCAATGCACAGTTCCCATTTAGTCGCGCGGGGATCGCATGCGCGTATTGCTCGGAGCGTGAGTCGTCAATGGCAACTGCGAGTGCAGGCCAGACTCGCCTTCATCTTTGCTCTCTGACGTCCACATCCTCGATGAGCCAGACGATGGCTAACTGACTGACTGACCATACAGTTTGACACGCACAAACTGCTTGCCGTTTAACAATCTCCGCAGGCATACGTAGGACACGGAGAAGTCTATTTCTCTGTTGACTGAGCGATCGGCCGACATTCCGATTTTTTGCACTTGACGTGGCCAGTGTTCGACAATGCGTGCAGTGAGTTGGACAGAGTCAACGGGAGCGATCTGTTGTTACTGTGCCGACTGGGCTGCTGCCTACACTTCGAGCCCTACTACAGATCGGCCAACTGATGTTCGTGCATTCGTGTTCGCCGTATTTGCTTTCTGTGCAGCTGCGCTCTAGCCGACAGACAACCGACGACTTTTTGCAACAGCGAATGCATTCGCCTACCTTTCCATAAATAAAAGACTTAAGCAATCGGCGAACTTTTGAGTTCGGACCGTGGATGAATCCGACACCCAGGGGCGCAGGACATCTAATTAGGATCTAGGGGACCTCTTTGGAGCAAATAAAATTGCTGTGATCGGACTAGTTGGGTCATCCATTCTGACTCCTTCCCGGCATTCGGGTCCCCTCAATGCAGGTAACCCAGATGGCTACTTAAGGCGTCAGAAAACAAATGCATCCCATCTGCGGAACTTCGCCACTTCTATTAAGATGCCATCTGGAAACTCTATCTTCATTACTCAGCCTAGATATATCCCAGTTTTAATGTGATATTTTGTCGATAGCCTTGCTACCGCTATCAGAACAGGGTACAACAGTGTAGAGAGCAAGTGGAATCGACTATGGAGGCAACAGTTGAGAAGAAGGAATCCCGATCGTTCTCAATACAACACGACAGAACATCGCGCCCTACATCCTGGTGCCATTAGCATCGAGTAATTGTGAACAGCTTTGTTGAGGGCTATCTTTGCGTAGAACCTGTGGTCACCATGGGGGCAGCTGAACGAAGATTACTTACCGACGATGGTTTTCTGACGATTTCCATCCATACTCATCGTATTGGCCTTGTTGGTCACGTCATCGGATCTCGCATCCGGTCTCTTTGACTCTCTCCACACAGGGGGTGTGAGGCAGGATAAAATGTATTTGATCTAATGCAAGTCCGATATTACCATAAACTGATTCACTTACAAGTCGCCTTCTTTCGGCTCAACGTGCCGTGGGGCACACAGTGAACGTCGTCGTTTACGACAGTCTAACTGTCAATATTCAGTCCTCTGGGTTGCATACTATTTTATATGGCACTATCTTGTATCTGTGTTTTATGGCGTTCTGAAGTAATTTTTGGACTATGACCTTGGTATATGCATTTTGATTTCCGCTCATATTTGTCCCGCGTTGTACACATTCTGCGCTATTCGTGTTATTTATGGACAAGAAGCAGTGGCAAAATACATAACATAACCTATTTCAGGAAATCTGATGACAGAAACGGATATGAGAATTTCAGGACGTCTTAAGGGTTGCGCATTTTGCTTAGCCATCCAGCCTGCCAAATGAAATGTCCTTTATGCGCTAATATGTGTCCACGCAATTTCATCAATCTAAATGTTCGTAAATCTGAGGTAAAATGGTCGTTGTCGTTTATTCGGGAATTTCCTATCGCAATACCTGTCATAAACTTCGGCTGCGCATTCAAGCGTGTTTCCCTTTGGGAAAAGGGTAATTTACATTTGAAAGCTTTACTGAACAGAGCTTGTCCCACCCGAAAATTGTTTTTGTCCACTGCGTACCATGAGAACAAGTTTGTGAACACAGGTTCTTTTCAGAAACGCAAGTGTTTTGTCGATTTTCAGAAGTAAGATCAGCGAGTCGGTGCAATATCGTGCCTTAGGGTGCAGTGATAAGGCACACAAGCAATCTTTCGTTTGGTTGAGCAGAAATCGTTTGCCGTTTGGAAAAGTAAATTGGTTGACACAGAAATGACTACCATCGAACAGCCATTTTCGGTTTTGAACTTATCAGACAGTGGTTTTCGTGCGCCCTAGCTTCTGCACTTACGCCATTTAGATATGAAACTAGCAAAACGCTAAAGATTTCAGCAAAATATCAGTATAAATATGACCAGTATGCCGTGCGTTCATAATCGTAGAAGGCAGCCTAAAAGCGAGCAAATATAGCAAAAATAGACGCAATATAAATAAGAAAGCATGCTCTTATGCTTTCGGCAGAACAAGATCAATATTTTGGCAACTTAGAAGAAACGGCCGGGTGTCAAATTTGTTGCTTGCTTCACCGTGTACACATGTAAATTACACAGACATCCGTCGACGGACTGTAGTATAAAAGCATTTCCAAAAAAATGTGACTTAGTAGGAAAAGCCTTCTTATTGATCGCAAGCATATTTGTTGTTTTTTTTGCAGTGGACGTCCACTTCATTCGATGATAAGGCTTCCTGCTTGAGTGAGTCTTTAAATAAGACACTAACGATATTCTACATGACGAAGGACGCCCAGACACTCGCTACTTCGATAAATGCCTTTAAGATAATTCCTACTTTAAGGGTTTTAACAAGCGCGCAAAACAACATATGTCTTTAAGCGCAGCCGGCTGAAACAGCTGAAAATCATGAGGTATTCCGTGATATTTCAAGACCCATTGGAAACTAACGTAATCAGGAACAAGTATAATTAACCTAACGGAAGAAAGGTTCTCATTATATATACAAAATGATATGCTTACAATTACCGCTGTCAATTCTATATATATATATATTTGAAATCAAATGCGTTCTTTGGGAAAGGGAGAAAACTTTATTGAGTAAATTTTCGGCTCGCCCGGAAACATGTGCCTTGGGAAAACTTTTGTTTCTATGACGCCCTTATAATCGGGATCAAGCAAAATTCTGTTTGTTCTACTGAAACGCACCTCAATCAATTCCAAGAGCAAAAAGTGCAAAGAAACTCTCGGGAAACCGTTTTGGAATCTATACTCGGAATTTAGGCCGCTGCCAAACCGCCATACCTGTAATTACACCGATTCGTAAGGGACATTTAATGTTTACTTTCCTAAAATATTTTTTTCAGAGACTATTCTATTTGTGCTGTGATATGTACTCGGTGTTTTGCATGGATAGGCTTTGTGTAGATATAGAGCTGAAGTGTGCACAATTACAACTATTCGTAGTCGTTTTCTCCCATTGGTGTCGGTTTGGTAAGGATTAGCAATTATTCACAAATTTCGACACCTTTCATGAGTTAGGTAATTTATTTTAGTTGAGCACTTTGTTGATGTTAATAAATCGTGCAGACTACTCCGATTTATTGAGGTTCGCCTAATAAAAATCACAGCATCTTCTTTGGTTTTACGTGCAGCTGAATACGTTGGATATGGGTTTAGTAAAGGACTCTATTTTGTGTAAATTTCAGTCATTTAAATTAAATGGTTATGTGATTCGCATTTCTACCCCTGTTTGTCTCTCTTCCTGAATACTACTTGCCATCGACTCCCACTTCGCAAGCACTAAACTTAGAGATAACTGCTCCGATATAAATAGCTTGCTCTTAACACCCAATCTGGCTTTGTCGCTAAAGCAATCCTGTCAGCGTACTCGTCCTTCAATTGACGCTGTTGATATTGTTGAAAAACATGTCAAATCCTGCATATGAAGAACGTCGAAACAGGCCTTTTAACAAAGGAATCTACCGATAGATTTCGAATTAATTTCTCCCGTTTTCTCGGTTACACTTTTGCGGCATTCCATTGTTGTTTAAATACCTTTAGTGTGATTTTGTTAAACATTTGACTAACAGGTTGCATATCTGTTGGAGAAGCAGATCTCACCGCGAGGTACTTGACTTGGCGGCATTCCAAATGTACTTTTAATTTCCATGGTCCTATAAGACAGTTGCCATCAAGTTAGTTAAAGTCACCTCTGATTGCGCTTGATTACAGAAGTCCGGTCGTCGTCGGTCAGTTTTGCTGAGATCATGACCTAATTTCTTAGGTAATGAGTTTTCGGATCTCTATTCAAGTGAATTCTACACTGTGGGGTTTGGTCGCGGTACAGACAGGCCGAAAGCACCTCGACTTGCCCGAAAGTCGTCCCCTATGTCCTCGTGTCGTCTGAGTTATGGTGAGTAACGCTGATTTTGTAGAGAACTATCCTGAAGCAGAGCATGCGGTCGCGTCAGGGGTCAGGTGAGTGAGTTGTCTTTGCAGGTAGCGGTGTTCCATGGTATCCCACCCCTGTAGACCAACCCGGCATTTTGGTGGTTATGGTGTCCCCTTCTCAAGCAAGTGTATTGTCGCTGGTATCAGTCAGCATGGCTGTTGCATGTTCAAAGAAATTGTCATCTTAGGCGAAATTTTGCAACAGTTTGGTGCTGCGCCATCGAGGATGCAGACTGTACAAACTCGTCAGAATGACAAAATAATTGAGCAAAAGTGATTTTACTGCTAATTCAAAGCAAGCTGCGTAAATAAAAGGGTACCTATCTCAGATTTCTTGCGAGAACTGTTTAATAGACGTTAGTCAGTAGTGCTTGCCCAGAAGGCATTCATTGTCCTGTGAGTGTAACTTGGTTGGCTGCCCAATAGGCAAACAGAACTGCACCAACGTCAGTTGATTTCTTGGACGAAATAGGACAACTGCGAATTGCCGTCTGGCTGAATGTCAGTCACAATTAACCACAATATGAATCACATGTCCTCCGGTGTAACCAGCAGACTGAGTAAACGCGGCTTTAAATGCTTATTTTGCAGTAGACATTTTCATCACCTACGGAGGAATAGTTAAATATCAGATGAAGTCTGTTACTGTAGAATGCTTACAAAGCAGCGTGTTCAATTCACAACAAGCCTAACTGTGCGTTAGGTTTGTAAAGCTGGGTTTCAGCAGATGTTATTGTTTTATGGGCTGCAGCACAATTGCTTGTCTTTACGCCGACATGGGTACCCAAATAATTTACTCGATTTAGAATTTCTCCCATCTTCCCACTCCCCCTCCCCATATATCCCCCGTCTCACATACTGTCACTGCATGCAGTCGTTTTGTCTGTGCATTCATGAGTCGTTAAGCTGGAGAACAGTAGACCTTTCTGTGCTAAGTCACTTAAAGTGATACCAACCCCGGTCAATAGGAGCGCCTGCTCATATCTTTTCCTTTTTAGATCATGAAGGTTGACGTTTGACGAAGTGCCTCAGGCAACATTCGCACTGAGCATACTACAGCCCTTTAAAGCACACGCAAGTTCAACTTCGGATTTATCGAAGGCAGAGTAGAATGCGCTATCCAATTAGACGTCTATGCAAGCACTGCTTAATCAATAAAAATTCATGTATTATTAAGGGAATTCTGGTGTGGAGTAGTTTATTCACAAACCAGGAAGTAGGGACATGCTTGTCTGATGTTAAATCATAACGAGAAGAATGGCGGAAACAGCTGACACTACAAGATGTTGAGATATTTCGTAATTTAAACATTTCCCTTGATTTACTTAAAGGAAGCGTGCAATTTTTGAACTGCGTTTATCTACACTGTTTATTTACTAGCGGTATGAGCCGACATGAGAAGACTTTTCGCCGAAATGGGCAGTTCCAGAAAACAGGAAGAGGACGATTCGACTGCTATAGCACTGATTTATTCGCCTTATGTTACGGATTCGCAGTCGGCCCTTTCATATGAGAGAGTTGTGGATCAGATTATTGGGCAGTGACGGCTCGTGGTGTTTGCATATTGTCGTTTGCTATTTAACCACATCGTCGATGCTCGTACTTGGTGTGATGTTTACTTCGTCCTCCACATTCGAGACCTTGATTGTCGCAACTGCACCAACAGTGTTCGTTATCGGCGTGAGGAATGTGCCTTACTTACGCGACAGTGTGTTAATTGATTTACAGACTCTTTGAAGTCACTGATTTTCCGACATTCGCATTGTGTGTGTTCCAGTTAAAAAAATAATGGTTACCATTTATAGCGAACGTCGATGTTAATTTTCGTCGGATAGGATTTCCAAGCCGTTTAACATATTGCGGGATATAGGGGATTCAGACTGTTCTTATGTCGAGTAGGCTACTGTCAAATCAGCAAGTATTCGCATGAAGGTGTGTATGATGTGGTATAGTAGTAATGGTAGAGGATAGAAATGTAAAAACCAAAATGGAATTTTTGCTACATATTTTTTCTCGCAGACTTACTCAACATTTTTTTACATACCGGCAGAACAAGACACCATGAGAAGGCGCTTTGCGAAAGGAAATATTTCAGGAAGCAGTTCAGAGAAACAAGTATCGATTTTTGAAATAGAAATGTTATTCGACTGACTCTTCGCGCTCACTCCTGGAAACACCATGCGAGACCGCAGCAGATACGAGTGGTGGACAGACTGGGGTGTTGCATTTATAGGGTTCAGTCGCACACCTGACAAACTTGACAATCGAGATACTAATCGCAGGTGGTCAAACTTTGCGTTATGTTTGCTTGATTATCCTCACCCGAGTCCTTAATTGTTGCAATTTCCTTCAAAGTGTTGTCTGTTTGTGTAAGCTTTATTTGGCACGATGTCTCATCGCCATTGTCACCGGGAGCGCTGTTCCCACTCTCTGGGTACGCATCAGTCTGTCCAGATCATGTTGGAGAGCTGAATAACCGGGGGGATTTAATCGGGTCCGCTGATGTACCGCAGACCGGAGAGCCATGCCTTAAGCAGCCCACAAATCACACGGTCGTCTTTTCTCGAAACAATTTCTACGTTGTTGTATTTGAGGGTGCGGAGTAGAGTCCGAAAATTGAGCCGCTGCCTCGGAACCGGTGTCAATTTTTCTTACTGCTGCCCGTCTATTGGACCCACAATAAGCCTCTACAGAGCACTTGACCACGCAGTGAATGTGTGGACCATCAGTGCACCCGGTGGCGGTTTCAGCCAGCTGACCCACGCACTATCACACCAATGACCGATACTGTTTGTAACTTCCGTTGCTTAGTAACATATGCTGACTAACAAACACTCATCCCACAAGTCTCAACCACCCACGATGAACTCCGAGGCTGCGAATTTTGATAAAGATGTAAAAATGAAAACCCCTTATGCGTCCACTAGCCTGATCTCTTACTGTCTCCGATGATGTGCTGGAACATGGACCCGGAACGTCAGACGAATTAAATCATTGTGTCTACCAGATCGTGGTTAGAGCTCTCCTACCTCTTGCAACAGGAGCCGTCCATGGGCCGGTCTAAGTAATCCGTCGATTGATGATACAAGTAAATGATCTAATCTTTTACCAGAAAAGGCCGGCAGCTGCTTAGAAGGCAAATACGTTTGAGAAACCAGTCCCTATCAGCGAACACGAATGCACGAACATCAGTTGGCCGATCAGCAGTAGGGCTCGAAGTGTAGGCAGCGGCCTAGTCGGCACAGTTACAACAAATCGCTCCCGTTGACTCTGTCTAAGTCACTGCACGCATTGTCGAACACTAGCCACCTCAAGTGCAAAAAAATCGCAATGTCAGCTGATCGCTCAGCCAACCAAGATATGGAATTTTCCGTGCCCTGCGCATGCCTGCGTAGGTTGTTGAATGACAAGCAGTTTGTGCGTGTCAGACCGTCAGGTCAATCAATCATCGTCAGCCTCATCGAAGATGTAAACGTCAGAGACCAGAGAAGTAGGCGAGTCTGGCCTGCACTCGCAGTTGCTATTGACGACTCACGCTCCGAGCAGTACGCGCATGCGATTCCCGCGCGACAAATGGGAGCTGTGGATTGGCACCTCCAGGCTCTGGCATGTATGACCGAAAGTTCTACTTAAGGCGTCAGACCACACATACCTCCGCTCCCCTTTTTCTGCCTTTTTGCGTGTGCTAACATTGGCTTTCGTCCATATGGCGTAGGGTTTGGGGTGTAATGCTGGTACACTTGAGTTGTTTGCGTTATTTATTTGCGTAATGCATCTACCTACGTCGTACGTGCAGGTGATGGGTCAGCTTTCGTGCTTTTCTGAGGTGACAAGATGTAAATTTAAGTCCACTTGAATCTTATCTTATTCTATCACTTTTGTACACTGCCAAAAACGCACAATATAGATTTGCAATGATATGCAACGGAAAATAATAGGAGCCGGCACTGTTTATTGGGCTGAGTCGTAAGAAGGAAGAGACAACGAATACTCAATATAATGAAGCTGGCCTACCACATGAAATGTTAAACGAAATACTAAGGCGCAGTTTCCGTCAGGAAGGATTACTTATGTGGGATTAAAACACTAATCACTGTGCAGTGCAGTTATGGCAGGATATCGGCTTTTTGAATGAAATTCTTTTCGATCATCAGCGAAGACCACACCCGGTAAAAATGGACCACTTTAGGAGTTCGAATTTTTCCCGTAGATTATCAGTATCTTTATAGCGTCAAATATATTTCATATAAAACACAAACAAATAATGCCTGTGCATGTACTCATTTATTAACAAACTACGTCTTCTAAAAATCGCATCCATGATGAGTGCACATGTTTCGAGTTTAGGAAGTTTGCAAACGTGATAATTTTGAAGACCGTGAAATGTCCATTCATGCAAAATCCTATCTGTCGATTCATAAATGCTGCCTATGGTCAACATCCATTGCAAACTTTACGAGAAAACTAGGTCCTTTTGATAGAAATATGTGCTGCTGCTTACTTGGAAACTATACAGCTTGTAGTTTAGAGGCCTTGAGAGCTCGTGTAACTGCAAGTTAGGCTTAAGATTATTTGGGATTTTCAGCAGTTTTCCAAAACCGACAATTCATTTCTTCGTGTGAAAACTCTAAAGAAGATGTAGTCTGCTATCAATCAAGTGAATGGAAAATTTTTTACTCATGTTTTTTCCAAAAGTACTTTTATTTATGAAGGCATTTAAAATCAGTATGAAAGACCCATACGAATTTAGTAGTCATTTTTTTGCCGACTTTATCTTTTGCAGGTGATTTAAAAGATGACTTTGCAAAAGCCAGTATTCTGGCGTTATGGGAATGCACTAAGATGATGCTGTATAATACTCGTTACCCCCAACACACCTAGGTAGTGTTTTTTAGTGGTAAACACATTTCATGAGATGGACTAGCTACTGTGGATTCAAATCAGTGCTGGCTGTTGGAAAAACCATTGTTAGTTAAGTCATTTCCATACAGGAGCCAATAAGGATTGGTCATTTCCTCGGCGCATACTGGGACGCAAGTGCCCCCCTTTATCGTTACATCTAATTCTATTTAGTCTTCCCGTTCCGGGGTTTTGTTTTTATTCTTATATCCTAGTTATGAATGAGTGTAGCGAGTTTTTTGTTAAAATTTATCTCGCGGATGTTAATTTTTCAGCTGCTGACTCGGCTCTAAGTTACATTCTCCGCGTACTGCCTCCCGTGTAATTGTGTGTTGAATGCGTCTTCTTGCTTAGCAATAACTTGGCATATAACGTGTTAAGCCGACCCTCTTAACTAGTTCGTTTCCGCTTATCAAATGCATAAAATACTGCTTTACGTTTTTTGAACATTATGATATTGACGCAAAATTTTAAGAGATCTCCTCTAATCGGTAAGTTAATACAACGTAAGGGTTGGCTAATGAATGTGGCTTCATATAGACCCAGGCACTAGCCAAAATCCCGGACGTTGGTTTCGCCGATTTCGTGGCGCTGCATGACACAGTTCATCAGTAGGTTGTAAAGGGGACGCTCACCGATCGTTCTTACGGAACTCGCTCGTCTCCTTGTGCCCTACGGGCTCTCACTCGAACTCAACCAGCGGCGCATGATATAGGCAGAATGGTATTACTGATAAAGACGAGGGAGACTGGAATGGCCATTTCTGGCCTACTAGCTATCGTCAGCCAGTCATGCCCAACCCCGAAGTATGCAATATCTGGGGCTCGAACACCAGTAATTCCATTTTCCCATTCCTCCAGTCATTTCAGCCTCCCTTGTCTTTATCAGTAATACCATTCAGCCTATATATCACGCGCCGATGTGCGCCTGCTGGTTGGACTCGAGAGAGAGCACGTAAGGCACAACGGACTGAGTGAGTTCCGTAAGAACTATCGGCAAGCGCCGCTCTATCACTTACTAATGAGCTGTCTCATGTAGAGGCACGAAATCAGCGAAACCTACGTCTGGGATTCCATTTAAAGCCTTGGTGTATATTGAGCCACATTCGTAAACCAAGACTCTTGAAAGCGGTAAACGGACCTAAGGTAATTGTGATGCTTTGGCGGCTTGCCGTGCTCGTGATGTCTTTTGCACAGCGGACTGCAGACGACCAGTTTGACAACGAAGATGGACAAAGATGGCAATTGATTAGTCTGTGCAACACTTCAGCATCCCGTTTTGTTTACCGAAAACCCCCTGCAGCGCGATTTTATCTCAATGTCTGTGCGCTCAGAGATGTGCGCACGCCATTTGATTTCAGAAAAAATCCTAAAAAACAAGATTGAACCATAGCATTTAACAGAAATCCGCCGTTTCTGTGCACTAGAGTTGGTCACTGATTAGTCTGCGTTGTCTCGATTAAGGTTGACGAGGCGCACAAACAATCTGTGTATTCGTGAGATGCATGAGCGGTTTGTATCGCAATCTCAATGACCACACCCCCTCCCCCACCAATGCCCAATTATGGTCTCTGAAAATACGCGTCTACAAGCCTGTGTGGTCTTAAGGTTTTTATGCATCTTCTATGCCACGGATCGGCAAACCGTGGCTCTCGCAACGTGGTGTGCGCTAGGAGTTCTCTGGCACCTGGTTCCCTGCCGGCAGATGCACTTGCGCTCCCGCTGAGTCCTGGGCATGGTTGTCCATTCACCCTCCTTTTCCGCCTCATTTTTTTGTTGTTCTTTGTTAAAATCCGGGTCCAGTGTGTTTTTTGGACCAGGGGGTGTGGTGGTAGGCCTAAGTGCCGGTTAACGCCGTGCCAACCACCTGCACCTTCTCCCCTCTCCGGTCCTGTTGACTCTGTCATGACACCGGCCTGTGTGGGGGAGAACAGAGTGCGATAGGTGCTGCGTAAGTCTACTCTCATTAAAAACTGACCTACGCTCAAGTCGCTGCGTCCGCTTCGCCTTGCTGTGGAGCACACGGTGCACATGGTCGGGCAAGACGGTCGAACTATCGGTCAAAACTAGTGGATATGCTGCCCTTCGTGTCAAAATTTACTAGGCTACCGAAGACTTTATTTTTGATTTCTCGTCTTGTTTTTGACTATGATGGACTGATGGCACTATTCCTAATGACAGTTCGACAATCGGTTTCGATGATGTCCACCGTGTGCCCCACAGTTGCAGCAACAAAGGGAGCAGGGACGGTGACTTGCGCAGGGGTTTATAGTGCGGGTAGACTTGCGTAGCATCTACGTGCACTCTCTCCTCCTCCCTCGCCCGAGCCCGGTGTCAAGACCAAGTCAAGAAGACCGGAGACGGGGGAGGCCGCAGGTGGATGGCTCGGACGGATCCTCACCTTGGCGTTCCATCACACCCCCTGGTCCACACAACAATAACCAGGATATCAACCAACACAACAGAGATTTGGATGCTGGCACGGCCGAAGCCGCACCTGGGCGTGCCGCCAACGCCTGGCTCGGATCCCGCACTGTGATGGGAGTGCCATAAAGGCCACATTCAAAAGGAGCCATTGCAGCCTGACTCTCAGACCGCCTCCAGTCAAGGAGAAGGTCTAAGTTACCCCGTCAGTTGGCAACCTTCCAAGCCACGGCTTTTAGCGCACCGTCATAGCTTCAACCCTAATAGTAGTAAATGAATCCACATAATGGTCTCTCGTGGGAGCAACAGAAGTCTCAGTTTGCATATTTTCTCAGTATAGCATGGGACGCGATTCTGAATCAATGTCAGTTGGTAAAAGTAAAGGGCAAATAACACGGTCTACGTCGAGGACGACAATTTGATCTTGTATGACCGTAGGGCTGCCTGAGATTTGCTGAATACTTTTAGTGCAGTTTCATTCGAATTTCTTTGATGTTCGTTTTATCGCTTATTACAAGGCAGTTGAGTTACACTAGGTATTATAAGATTTCTTTCCGAACGTTTCGAATAAGACGCTTAACAAGCAAGATGCAGCTAAAAGCAGAATAGAGGGTACTTCTGACAGGAGGTGGTACGCAGCTCAATTGTCAGAGTACCCGCTGCAGTGGGGAAAGGCTTACGGGTTCGAACCTCTGTTCTTCGGAGGGCAATAGGCCAAAAATCGCCTTTTTTAATTTTTCTTCTTTTCGTCGGGAAATAACAGTTAACTCTCACATTTATTGGGCACACGTTAACATGCTTCGCAGCACGTATAGCATATTTTAATAATCCCCGTATTTGTTGTTATAGTAGGTTACTCAAAATGACGAAATTTATCCAGCCAGCAACTGTGAGCCGCCAGTTAGCATCGAACCGCCAGTCTCTCGCTTTTGCGCCTCATGATCCCACGTCTGATTCCTGAAGGTCATTTCCCTGAATAATAAGAACAATTTTAAAGCTCCGGTTGTGTTCTTTTTTGGTAACAACGTTTTTGGCAAGTAATCAGCAAATGCATCTGCATTCTAATAAAAAATATACACCAGACTTTAGTTAATGCTCCTCCGTATGTTTCATGGAAAACCGTTTCTTCATTAGTGGAGATTTGAAAGGCGAGAAGATATCGCCGAGTAAAAGAAGGAACCGGGAATGCAAAAATATGCAAATCGCGCATATTGTCAGATGATCATTTCATCTCAGTTTGCAGACAAGCGCGCATCTAGAATTGCTCGCTTTGTCATCGAACCACCTTTAACTGCAGAAAGTAGATCTTAAAGTGCTATAAAAAGTACTCTTCCCGTAATAAAACCGCGCAAAACCTGGAGAATCGGCGTGCAAAACTATGCGAATCCTCTGTCTATAGAAGCGAAGAGACGAGTCCCAGGAAGCAGTCGTGATGAAGGTGGCCCAGTCGCTGGAGCAAGTGTGTTATTCGCCTTTTCCCAGCGATCGTGTCTCCATCTTCACAATTCTCTGTTTGTTTGGACGGGTCGTACAAAACGTTGACTTGGGTTTAGAATAAAAAATCCATATCATGTTGCATCATAATCGTGTAGCGGTATTATACTGTTTCATGCAGAGGCGGGCACTTACAATAGGCCAACTCATTGCTACTATCGAACATTTTGTCTGGCCTTGTTCTAGCGCTACTTAATGAACTTCAGAAGGCCTTCTAAAAAGTTTTGTGTAACAAATTAATTAATGCTTTTAAATTCTCCAGGCATTCTACCAGGAGGTCCAAGTTGAACCAATTAGTGGACCAATTTTTGGCACATATTATATGTAAATCCGATCAGTACACAACAATAATTCTTCCACTTCTGTTTGCTTTTGCCTTTTTTCAGCAAACATACTTTTGGCAAGGATTTGGTATGCAACCTCCCTGGGTAAACTGTAGCTAACGATGGTCCTAGCGCCAGCTTTAATGTAATGGGTGATCTAAGCCTTTAATAGGCAGGCATTTAAGGAAAACTCAATCGTAACCGCGACCGTAACCCTTGGCCTTAAATGGCTAAACCAAGCTCCAAAACTCTTACCCATCCTCTTGGCCCGAATTCTAAACCCCAACCCTAGCCTCAACCGCAAATTCAGACCATTACCCATGTCCGACAACGTCAGCCCTAGGAATAACCCTAATTTGTTGTCCGGCCGGGCAACTTTAACGTCGATAACGCCAGTGAAGATCAAAATCCGCATAAACCATGACCCCTTCATCGATTTTCTGACAGGCCAACCGTTATAAATCACAGAATAACACTACTGACAAAGACAGGAGATACTGGACTGACCATTCCTGGCGTGTTAAGCGTCGTCAGCCAGTCATACCCAACGCCGAGGTGTGGAAACCCTGGGGCTCGATCCCGCGACCTGTTGATTAGAAGTCCAAAACCTCTAGCCACTGAGCGACGAGCTTGTTGTCTTGTCGATTGTGACGAGGTATAAATAATGGTAAAGGGGCGCCCACAGATCGCGCCAAGGAACTGAATTTTCTCGCTGTGCCTTAGGGCCACACCACACCCGCCTAGATAAGATGAAAAGGTAAGTGTTTGAAAAACCACCCAGAAACCACCTACCACATCCAACATTAAAGTGAAGAAGAACAATTATGCGGAAATAAAAGCACGGACACAGAGTAGCACTATGGCTTCTGATTTGTTAGCCGTCGTCAGTCAGCTTTACCGAACCAGGGGCTCGAATGAATTGGGATTCGAACCCAACGTCCTACCCTTGAGACACGATCCGCTGCCTGGTCAGTTTTGATCGGGACTATTTACTACGGTGTATGTTAGTTAATCGACGGGGTAAAAATCATATCTGACTTTGCAGTTTGGCTCTCCAGATGTGAACTGAACTAGGCAAATTCGCCTTGCACGGGGGTGTGTAGAACATGTACAAAAAGAAGACCGAGGCACATACAAATAAATTAATCTGCAGGGCCGTCACAAAGCGCTTCTGTAAGTCAAACATTTGTATGGATTTTTTCTCATCTACTATAAAATCGTGTCAAACATTGTTTGACTTGTATCAACCGCTGTCGGACTGGAAATTTGTAGGATGAACCGGAACCTCTGGCTAAGTCTAGGCTATCACCTATAAATTTTCTAAGCTTATCCATACTCATGTACACACCCAACACACACACACACACACACAGTATCACCTGAGCGATTTTTGCGTTTACGCAGGCCCTGTTGGCTTCGAACTACTGGATGATGCAACACCCAAGGGTCCAGTACATAATACATTCCCACTAGGACATTACCCATCTGCTTTGTCCTAAAGAATACTTGTTCCTGGTATGTAGTGACTACAGAATGCCGGTATTATGGGCATCAGAGAGTTCTGTAGTGCACTTGATAATGACTAGTCATCAGTCCGAGCTGACTGCATTGGATCTTGACAAAATCCCTTGTATACAGAATGCTTTTACTGACAAAGACAAGGACGACTAGAATGGCCCTTTCTGGCTTATTAGCCATCGTTAGCCGGTCATACCCAATCCCTAAGTGTGGAACACTTGAGGCTCGAACTCTCAGACTGTTAGTTAGAAGCCCAAGGCCTATAACCACTTAACCACGAGCTCGTTTTGATCGGTGAGCGCCCCCCACCACTGTATATTCCCGAACGAAACCGACAGGAAAACAAGCTCCTGGGTCAGTGGTTAGAGGCGTTTGAATTCTAGCAGGTCGCGGGATCGAGACCCATGTGTTGCACACTTCGGGATTGGGTAGGACTGGCTGACGACGATTCATAATACAGAAATGGCCATTCCAGTCTCCCCCTATCTTTGTGGGCAATAACGTTCTGGCTTTATCATGCGCCGCTGTGCGGCCGTTGGTTGGCTCGAGAGAGAGCCCTTAGGGCACAACGGAACGAGTGAGTTCCGTAAGAACGATCGTGGCGTCCCTCCCCGAAAACTCCTTATCTTTCCTCCTCGTCTTGGGTATCCTTCATATGTCAGCCAACACGCAGAAAGGAGAACAATTCGACTGCGATTTCGCTGTCCATGTTCAATTCCCACCAGGACAAACTGCTTACTCCAACTGTGCCATCAAAGGGAGGCACCCACC
The DNA here is from genome assembly GCA_902702965.1 of Spirometra erinaceieuropaei. Lineage (NCBI taxonomy): Eukaryota > Metazoa > Platyhelminthes > Cestoda > Diphyllobothriidea > Diphyllobothriidae > Spirometra > Spirometra erinaceieuropaei. Next base: position 1,838,083 of record CACRXP010000015.1, read on the forward strand.
CTTTCCGGATGCACGTCTTCCCACCCATCTGCTCCCTAACGAATGTTAAGCGCACTCCTGGCTGCATGTCGAAGGACCAGCGGGTGTCCAACGCGCGTCTTATTGTATGTCTTAATTCGGGGTTAGGACAACAGTGAGGCTACTGACTGGCTGATTTTTCTCGGCTTGTCATTCATTTGTATGCGCCAGAAGTGCTCTTGACTATGGCGGTAACGCGCCAATTCAGGGTAACAAGCAAGCACACCCCAGTCCTGTCATTCAACCTCAAAGTTGCATAGGACTCTTCGTGTTGCCAATTCCGACGATAGGTCATAATTTGATGAAGATAGAAGGCTCGTCGAAAAAAATCGAGTTGTACTCGTGAATGTTCGGGCTGGTGACACTAACCCGTTGTCAGACGAAATAAACAGAGGAAAAAAGAGAATGGTCAGGCTAAAGTGGTTGGTGTGACAAAGCAGGCACTAACAGATAAGCAACTAATGTATAAAAGGGGGGTGAACATATAATTAGGCTAGGATCTGTGGCGGGGGAGAGAAAAGGGAACTTCTGCGGCTCCTTGTGTTGGAGGGTAGGGGGAATGACGATTCAATGGAACTATGGGCAGTGGACTTAATGGTCGTCCATCCGGCATGCGGGGAAAGGTACGTGAGCCAGCTTTGAGGTGTTAGGGATCGCAGTTCCAGTTCGCGGTGTCTGGGGGAGGGGTGGCGAAATAGTGCGATTCTGCATGGCCCAGTATGATTAGCGACTGTTGTTAGGTCGCAGGCGCAAGTCAGTGAGCCGGGCACGCAGACTTTCATAAGGAGCATCTAGATAGACATGGCGATTGATGCTGGTCGCGTGAAAGTGTCAGGCTTTGAGGAATTTTCGAACATGTTTGGCGTTTGCTAGGTCAACTACTTCAATTTCTTTCCAAATGAAGCGATGGTCGCATTCAAGGGCGTGCGCAAACACGGGTGACAAAGGGTCATGTCGGTGGATGGCTACTTTATGTTCGTTTACACGCGTCATAAGTCGTCGGCCTGCATAACCAACATAATTGCCGGAGCAATTAACACACGGGATGCGGTAGATGACATTGGTTTGCTGCTCTTTCGGTATAGTGTTTCGCGTAGGGAAGACGCCGGCTTGTGAGCAATGAAGATGCCAAATCGGTTTAGTTGTCGGGCGATGGCTTTGGAAACGCTCTGCATGTGGGGTAGAGAGAAGAATTTCCGTAGTTCTCGTCCCTCAGTAGAACCAACGCTTTGTGGTTGTCTCTGGTGTCTGAGGCAATTTTTCACAAAGTTGGCCGGGTATCTGTTGAGCCGGAATAACCGATAAAAGAAAGCGAGTTCTTTCTTGAGTAGATCATCCCTGCTGCGGTAGCGATAGACCGGTGGAAAAGCGCTTGGTCACAGCTCCTTTTATGAGCCGCAGGATGGCTGCTTTCACTGTTAAGAACGACGTCAGCATTGGAGGCTTTCCGGTAGACTCTTTTAGGTCATAATATCTCTAAAATCGGGTCTTTATATATAATAATCAGAACGTTTTACCGCTTGCCTACCTACATCGGGCATCTGTTGGAGGCGCGACAATTGCCGCCGAAAACTTTACTCTTCGTCTAAGTAGAGCGCCAAAGCAGACGGCATAACCAGTGTGATTACCGTCACAGGTAAATTCATTATTGACAGTCAGTCCTTTTACCTGACCTCGGATGGTTAGTCAGCACAGTAGGAAAAATGAAGACAATGTCTGTCGCATTGCCGACAGGGTGACATTCACAGCGACTACTTCTCCTCTCTCTCACACACACACACTTCCCTCGTCCGCGCTTCTATGACCGTTCGACCGTCGCAGACGACGACGATGTTCACTCCGTGCCTCATGGAGTGCGCAGAGCATGAGATAGTTTATAGTGGGACAGACTTGCGCGGCATCTAACGCACTCTCCCTGCCCCTACCGACTTTATTCCGATGGCAAGACAGTGCGGAGTCGACACTGGCGCTGCGGCTGATAACGCCAAACAGCCTGCCCGTGTGTGCAAAACACACACGAGATGGTCCCCGCAACATGTATCAAGCCTCCGTAAGGGCAGTTTGAATCTCGCCTCTATGAGAGTTCCATAAGGGCTGCATTGAGAATGGACCTTTACAGTCCTTCTGTCGGTCCTCCAGTGACTCCCTGTTAATCAACATGCGTAGGGAAGGATTCCGACAACTGCAGCCTACCCGGCGGCGACTCTTAGAGCATAGTGGAAGCTCCAGGCACGTCCGAGTAATTATACTGAGAAATGCTCTGGCAGGGACTTTCCATCGCTCAAAACTATGTGTAGGTAGTGCTGAATCCACTCCTACCTGTGACACACATCTACCATGCAATTATGAATTTCGGGTCGTATTATGAATTTAGTCCCTACGAAAGAACTATCAAGAAATATAAATGGTTATGCATGCCTACTAGCGAGCAAAATAGAAAATAGCTATCCCACCACAGCAAATGAATTCAATTAGAGGCATCGATACATTTACCCACAAGGAGTATTTAGACTAAGTTTGAGGTCCTCGCTGCGGCTAATTTTAGAATTTTTAAGTAGACGTTGCGTTTTTAAAGTTTCCCGTAGCTACTGCCTACTTTGTTGTTGCTGATACGCCTTAGTGGTGTACTTCTGAACAAGGTCAAATGTTCAGGCAATAATAATAATAATAATAATAATAATGTCAAATGCTAGATCACCTAATACTCCCTCATTCAGACTCATTCATCGAAACCGGATATTTACGTCTATTCGTTTATTTTTTCGAAGGCAAGCCCGCAGCGGTTTTTTCATTTCTCGAGATTGGTCCGTCTAAGTCACGGCTATAATACTTTGAAATTATGGTTAGTAAACGAGTAGTAACATAGGGCATAATATTATCTTATGGAATTACGCGGCCGTCCTGGACGCGATGCCGACTCCACTTAATGAGGGAATGGTCGAAGGCACAGGGATAATATTTTATAGCACTTACTGCATGTTCAGTTCCACGGCCTTTTGTGTTCAGTTGCCCTATGTTCGAAATTGTACGGTAGAAATGGTCCCCTACTCGAGGTCACGAGGTCGATTTCCATAACTCCAAAGTAAATGATGCCCGGCAACGCAGTGGCATTATCTGAGGAAATGGAAGTACCCACCGAATCGAGGAAATTGTTTGACTGGCGTTTCGAAGAGCCTACATACGATTTGGACCAATAGATTTTAGCTCGTCCTAAGTTCCTGACAGAGGGTTCGCCAACAACAGTGGCTTCTGCTAATCAGTTCCTTGAACGTTTAAAACATTTGAAACAAGAGCCAGACGAATCCATGGTATCATTTTTATGTCTTTTCACTCTTCACCTCCATTCCACAACAACTAACAATTGACGTTGTGAGACAACTCCTGGCTAATCGCTACAACGAGAAAGACAATCCCCTGAAAACCGAACATCTCATGGAGCTCTTACGGTCTTGCTTAAAAACATATTTCACCTTTGGTGGACAAATGTGTGAACAAATCAAAGGCTCCCTAATGGGTTCCCCAATATAGGCCTGATGGTTAAAGTGGTCCTTAAACGGAGAGGACACGTGGTGTGCACCAAGTAGCAACCAAAGTTCTGGGCTCGTTACTTCGATGACACTCTTGCCACTGCCAAATCATCTGACGTGGAGCACCTTAAAGAATTATTGAACTCGGTTGACCCGACTATTTAATTTATAATGGAGACTGAAACAAACAACCACCTTCCCTTGCTCGATGTCCATGTGCGTCGGGGTGCAACTGGGCAATCACAAACTAACGCTTTCAGAAAAGCCATCAAAACAAGACAAATACCACACTTGAACAGCAATCACCCTCTCTCTCACAAGCGCAGCTGTGTCCGTACTCTACTTTAAAGAGTTGAAGCGCACGGCAGCTCACCAGCCGGCGAGAGAGTTGAACGACAACACCTTCATGATCTCTTTCGAGCCAATAAATACCCAAGCCACTTCATCATGCAAAGCCAGCGTCCAGTCAACAGACGATGGCCACAAGAAGAATAACCCGAAGTCTGGAGGGCTATTCCTTACATTAAATGAGTCTCCGAGGCGGTTTCACGACTGTTACAACCTGTCAGGATAAGCACTGCCCATCGACCGATCGCAACCATTTGTCGCCGTTTGATGCAACCCAAAGACACACTGCCACCCACTGAAACCTTAGCAGTTGTCTATGAAAAACCTTGTAAGGATAGATACTGCAACTGCGTTGACGGAAATTTCAGAGCCGCCTACACGAGCACAAACTGGCAACTCCGACACTAGACCCAAACTCACAGTTGCGGCTCACATGGGGGAAACTGGTCACAGTTTTGATTTTCAAGGAGTAGCCGACTTAGGCAGGGGCACCTCAAGGACTGAGCGTCTCACACTTGACGCTTGGAACTCAGATGCCAACTCCATCAACGGGCGTATAGACCTTTCTTCGGCCTATAAAATCCTACGTCACTGCATACGCCATGACGAGGACGAGACAGTCATATGGAGCTTAAGAATGCAGAGCAAAACGGCCGGTCTACTAATTTACCCAAAAGGGGGCACAAACGCAACTAACCACAACTGAGGTGATGACACATAATACAGGAGGCCACCAACGCTCACAAAAGACGGTCAATAGGTCAAGGCAACGAAAGAAGAAAAAAATCGATCAGCCCAAGGCCACCTAGTCCGGCTGTCCATTCAAAATTCTGGTCGATTTTCCACTAGACGCTTTGATAATGGAGAGCCGCCCAAGCTCTTCAAAACGTCAGCCAAACAAGTCCCTAGATCCGGTGAGAACTTTCCTTTTCTCAGATTATCGACCCGGATCTCTTACATTTGCTAACCTGAACAAGGGCATTAATTGGGTAATATGTTCAGCCGTGGACACTGGCTTTAAAAAGAGGACTGTTTTGTATTCAGTCAGTTGCTCCTTATCCGTGCATTCGGGCTCACACCGCGTATATACGCCTGCATACGCTACTCAATAGAGAAATTAACATCAGACGATCCAAATCCGTCAAAGGCAATATATTCAGAGTTTCTAAACAGATATCACTTTCGGTCTGCTTTCAAGGCATCTAAAAGAAAAGCACATGCCCTTTAGATGATCAGACATACGTTGTAGATTATGGCACTTTTGCTGAAAATGTCGTACTACCAGGCTACCAGACCTTCGTCACCTGGTGGATTCCAGGTGAATTACTTAGGAAATCCTGCTTGGGCAGTCAACTTACAGTGTCAGATTCGGTGGATTCCAGACGTTGCAGTAGGCTGGGTGGGTGCAACTTGACCCAAATGTGATTAAACTCGCTTCGTCCGGTGGGGCCTCGTTGCTCAAGTGGTTAGTGTTGGCTGTACTAAAGCCTTCTCTTTATTGCCTGAGTTCGAATGCCACCGAGGCGCCGCGTTTTTCACAGTTGGGTGGATATGAATTATTCAAAATCTGCCAAAATACCTATAAACTAACTTTTTTAAAAATAATCAACCCCTTTGACTTAAGTAACCTCTCCCTCCCCCCAAAATTTTAATTTGTTAATCTGTAAGGATTTAAATCGGGATTACATTCCCAGCTAGTCACTGCTTTGGCTTTGTTCAGCTGCCTTGTCAGTCCAGAGCACAGAGACATTACATTTCAAGAAATCGAAGGCATTATATGCGAATAGAAATAAGTAGGTTCGTTTGGATGTTTACAAACTCAGATTCTACGACACAGGGCAGTATCCCCGCTAGTTTGATCCAGAGGAATGACAGGTAAACATGTAGCCATAAATTCAAACCAGTCTGGAAATACGCGATTAAGAGTTTAGGACGATGAGTGCCGACAAAAGTATGAGGTGTGTCCTGCTAAATGACCGATTAAACATTTCGTCTGACCCAACAATGAAAAATTTGGAGGCCTCGATGGGGCTTTGTCTTACGAAAATAGTGGCAGGACTCGAGTAAAGTCAACCCACTAATACGTGTGTTACGAGGTCCCTACTGAGATCAAGTACACTCCATCGGTTAGGTCGCTAAATTAACTTGGTTCTGCACTCATTTATATAATTTCTGATTGCAGAAGGGCAAGTGGACATTTGGGGACTTGCCTCCGCGTCTATGCTTACATTGGATAAATAGGTCCGTGGATATGGCATGCTTAGGTCACGATTCCCACCTTCCAACGTTTGAGCTAGACCATGAATACGTACTTCTTCATCATTACCTGACACGTAAGATGCCCATGTGCTTCCATACAGGTACGATAGACGCTAGGGTCTCTTGCTACAGCGCTTCAAAAAGCTATAATTTGGACCAGCTACTAATCTCTCCCTGACTGGTTTGATTTGCCAGAGGGAATTCAAACTTCATGTTTTCGTTATTGGAAGGTGGAACTGGTTACAATGGTTCAGTTGGTCTTCGCGAGTTATTTTAGCAAGCCTTGAGTGCAACGGTCGTTTTTATTATTTTTTCCAACTATACTGAGTGAGATCAGATAGGGGATTCCTACTTTTCTGCAAGCCCTAGGAGGGAATGAGAGTGGTTATCGAAAATATTCGGACAACAAATTATACTACACACAAGGGTTTTAATCAGTCGGAATCGCTGCTGATGAAAAGATCGTGAGTCTTGCTGTTATGGAGCGTCCCTGTTGATTTTCCAACGTATAACTGACCCCTGCACAATCGGAGCATGTCATTTAGAAAAAGCCGTTTAGGAAAGTCGAGAGACAGGAGACTCCTTTTTAGCAAACGCTTCCATAGACGGGAATATAGGCCATACACATATATGTGTATATATGTATGGGCGGAATGTTACTAACGACAAAGACAAGGGAGACTGGAATGGCCATTTCTGCCTTATAAGCCGTCGTCAGTCGGGCATACCGAATCCCGAAGTGTGGAACACTTGAGGTTCGGACTCGCGACCTGTTAGTTAGAAGTCCAACGTCTCTAACCACTGAGCCACGGGCTCGTTGTCCTGTCGGTTTTGATCGGGAATATGCAATGGTGGACGGGCGCTCACCGATCGTTCTTGCGGAACTCACTAATATGACCGTCAGAATTGGCTATTCCAGTCTCGCTTGTCATTGTCGGTAAGAACATTTTGTCTAAAAGGAATTTCGCCAAGAGCCAATGCAGTCACCTCGGACTGATGCCTAGTCATCATCAAGTGCACTACACAACTCTCTGATGACCAAGATACCGGCATTCTATAGTCACCACACACCAGGAACAAGTCTCTCCTAGGACGAAGAAGATGGATGGATGGATGTGCGGGGCCCTTGGCTGTTGCAGCATCCAGTAGTTTGCAACCACCAGGGCCTATGTAAATGCATAAGTCGCTCACGTGTTACTGTGCCACGAGCGTGTGTGTGTATGATCCTGGATAAGCTTAGACGATTTATTAGTGATCGCCTGGACTTAGCCAGTAGGTCCGGTACAGCCGACATATTTTCCGTTCGACAGCTGTTGATACTAGCCAAACAGTGTTTGACACGGTTTATAGTAGATGAGAAAAAAATTGACTCATGACTTAAAGAAGCGCTTTGTGACGGCCAGGCAGGTATAATCAAGTCATCCCCTGCAGATTGGTTTGTTTGCATACGCCTCGTTCCTCCTTTTTGTACATATTCTGCGCACCCCACGAGAAAGGCGAATTTGTCTAATTCCGTCCACACCTAAAGAGCCAAATTGCAAAGTCAGATATGGTCCTTACATGGTCGATGAACGCAAATACACCATAGTAAATATTCCCGATAAAAAACCCTACAGACAGGGATCATGCCCCAATGCTAAAAAGCCGGAAATGGGCACTGGAGTCTCCCTTGTCTTTGACAGTAATACCATTCTGCATTTTATCCTGCGCCGCTGTGCGGCTGCTGGTTGGGCTCGAGTTAGAGCCCGCAAAGCGCAAAGGAACGAAAGAGTTACTTAGAAAAACGATCGGCTAGAACCCCTCAACCATCATATATATATATATCAACATGAGTAAAGATTCGAGGACATGATAAGTTATTCCGTTCATCATCCCCAAAAGAGGACGAAGAAGAAAAATGGGCGATTACACGGACCACAGTGTATTGGTGCTGACGTTTCGGAAACTTCCTCGTTGCCATCATCAGAGTGGTGGGGTGTCTGTTCCTGCTTGCTCGAAGTTGTTCTGCCTCGCCGCCTGTCTTGTGTTATAGGCATGCCTGACGCACGAACTCTGACCTGTCTTCGTGCTGGGGATTGGCTTTGGTCCCTCCGCGGGCGGCCAATGGCGCGCTCCTGCGACCTCTGCCCCCTGACCGGCTGTCGTAATCGCTGCAAATCCTGTGTGCCCATGGGCCCTCACCTCATAATCGGATGGACGGATTAGGTGCCGTTGCATGTGCAAATCACGCTCGGCTGTCTGGGCGCGCTGGTGGGGCGATGTCTCGCGTTGGTTGTGTGACTTTCGGTTGGTTCCTTCCCCCTGCTGTGAAGGTGACAACTGTTGGAGGAGCAGCGACTCGCTCGCCAGTACTGTCGGCCCCGTCTGGACTGCCTGGATTCATGTACGCAGCGCCTGGTAGGCCGGATGAAGATCAATAGCCCTGTTGATTGTGCCAACTGAGGACCAGCTTTGGAGCACCAGCCTAGTCATCTTGTCATGGGCTCTACCGAGGACGCTTGCTTCCCCAAAGGCGAAACTATGTTTCTCCTGTTGCATGTGGCGATATACCAGTGACAGTTTATCCTCGCGGTTGACTGCAAGCTGGTGCTCATGCAGTCTTGTGCAGAGGCGTTTCCCCGTTTCAACAACATACCGTGCATTACAATTTTGGCACGGTATGCTGTAGACCACTGCTGATTGTTCCGTTGCCGGTAGCGGGTCTTTGGGTCTCATTATCTGCTGTCTGATGGTGGATTCCGGTTTATGGGCCACCCCAATCCCAAAAGGGTTTAGTATTCTAGCTGTCGCCTCGGAAACCTTCTTCACGTAGGGGATCGCCAGCCAAAACTTCGGCTTCCCAACGTCTGATCGCCGACGGGTAGTCTTTCGTAGTTTTGATTTTCAAGGAGCAGCCGTCTTAGGCAGAGGCACCTCAAGGACAGAGCGTCTCACACTTGAGGCTTGGTACTCAGATGCCAATTCCATCAACAGGGATTTTGGCCTTCCTTCGACCTATCAAATCCTACGTCACTACATAGGCCGTGACGAAGACAAGACAATCATACGGAGCCTAAGAATACCGAGCAAACACGGCCTGTCGAGCACTTCACCCAAAAGAGGAATGCAAACGCAACTAACCCCAATTGAGGTGACGACACGTAATACAGGAGGCTACGAACACTCACAGACGACGGTCAGTGGGCCAAGGCAGCGAAAGAAGAAGAAAATCGATCAGCCCAAGGCCAACTAAATCGCTGTGTATTCAAAATTCTGATCGATTTTTTTCACTTTACGCTTTGACAGTGGAGAGCAGCCCCAGCTCTTCGAAACGTCCACCAGAAAAGTTCCACGATCCGTTGAGCAATTCATTTTCCTCAGATTACCGACCCGGATCTATTAATTTTGCTAACCTATCTGTTTGCTGTTGTCTGTACTGTCGTGCCAGCCAATCTTGTCTGTTGATCTAACTTTCTCCGCTGTTCATTTCGTCTGACGCCGGGTCGGTGTCATCGATTTGAAACTTTAAGATTACAGCTCGATTTTCCGAAGAGCCCTCTTTTTCTCATTAAATCACCTCGGAATGCACACTACATCAGTTTTTCAATGTACATATGTACGCAGAGGTATAAAACCTCTCCCTAAATTGTTTTAAATGCAACCGCATTCCCACTCTGACCCAAAGAAAACTAAGTGCCAGGGCTTCAGGCTGGGCTAATATTAATTCTCTCACTCTTAATCCATTCCACACGCATCATGAACAGACAGCCGAAGAGCCAAAAAGGTCATTCCAGTTTCCCTTGTCTTTGTCGGTAACGTTTTTTTGAACAATCCCGTCTCAGTTAGAAAACAGCATTTACTTGTCTTACGAACTAGCATTCTGGTCAACAGAATTTCAAAACATGTGCCAGAGAGGACGCCAATCTTTAAAAGCACTCAAAAAATCTCTGAACGTACGCACATCAGTACTCACAGAGCGAAACGACTTGCGTCCTCCCCCGTCTGTTTACGCAGAGTCTGGAAGTGGATTTCACCGGGGGTTACGCTGTACGCTATAAGGCCGAAGAGCTTATCAAGCAGACGCACCTACGTTGCATTTTCTTTATATAAATATCCATAAACCATTGAAAAATATGAAACAAAGGCCGGTCAAAATCTTTCCAGTCAAATCTCGAATTGATGTGGGTGGGATCGAGTGTTTGAGTGTGTGTGTGTGTGTGCGTTCGATGGTACGGATGAATGGGCCAGTCGATATCAGTACTGGGCCGGGGAGGGGGAACGGGGTAGCCTAGTTAGACTGGAGGATAGGTTACCTAGAATGCCCAGCGCTTGGTCATGGCGGTGTCGGAGACTGCGTGTGAGTTTGAACATTTCCCCAGGCACGTCCAAAATCGGCCCCATGTAGGACCTGCTTTCAACGGCCACGTGGAATCCGCCAGCACAAAAACTCACCGAATCAGGAGGACTAGAAAATGCGGCCCCTGCTCTCCGAAGCAGTCAGGGCGGAGAGAGAGAGCACTGTCTGGAGAGACTGGCACGGTCAACCTGGTAGAGGAAGACTGGCTACGGATTGGCTACACAGTCTGCTTAGCGGCATGTTTCTTCCGGTGGAGTGAGAGATGGTCACTGCGCGTGAAGCTCTTCTGACATTGGTCGCAGGTGTAGGGTCGTTGGCCGGTGTGCTTGCGCTTATGTCGGGTGAGCTCGTCAGAGCGGGCAAAACGCCAGGAGCATTCAGCCCAGGTGCAAACATACGGCTTCTCCCCAGTATGCTTGCGATAGTGCGCCTTCAGATGGGAGCTCTTTGAGTAACTTTTGACGCATCCAGGAAAGCTGCACTTGTGTGTACAGAGGGGAGGCAGGTTCTTGGAGAGCAGAGCCTTTGCGCTGACTTCTTTCGGGCCGGTAGGGCTGTTTGTGGGTGATGCAGTCGATTCGGGGGAAGACCATATGTAGGTGCTGGCCAGGGATGTACTTGCTGCCGCTGACTGTGGAAGACTCTCTGAGTCGAAACGGCGTCGTGGTTCACAGTCAGTAGTGGAATCCTGTAAGGAAAGTCGATCCAGAGGTGGGTTTTCGCAACTGGATTTGCGACGATCAACTTGCGCTGAACCAGAATCAGCTTGATCAAGAATAGCAAGGCGGTTCGAACGTGCCATGGTTGCGGAACAGTGGTACTGAGGAGTGGTGTAACAGGACACGAGTTCCTGTGCGACCGCAGTAATATCATCTTCATGGTTGTTAAACACTTCCTGTTCGGGCTGAGTCTCGTCTGGAGCTATGAGGAAGTTCTCGACACCAGAAAGGTCCATCGTGCCGGTACCGTCGTCGCAGTGCAGGGAGCGAGGCTTTGATAGGCTTAGACAAGACGTGGAATGACCTATCTGCTCCATAACCGAGAACCTGCGTTCAGGCATTAGATTAAAGGACTCGTGGCCAGGTGTTTCGCAGCTGTGTGAAAAGGGTGCTTCCCTGAAACGGGGACCCGACCTAAGAATCGATCTAGGACCTTGTGTAGGCACCTCTTCCGGTTTAATTCCATCACCTGGTTCTGAGCTCAGTCTTGTGGAGGAAAGTTGTTGACTTATGTCATGGTAGCCAGCGTAATCGATATTTCGGGAGTGAGCATCGTCAAATGACATAGAATGATGGGAGTTGGGTCCGCTTGAATATCTAGAGACCTTAGGAAATGAGGCGAAATCAGTCGTTTTGCAGGTACATACATCCAACCGTGAGGCGTCCGTTGAAGGTGAGGTATAATCGCAGTTATGGGATGAACTATCAGGGTAGACCATGGAGGGCCCGGAATAGGAGGTCCCATTTACCTGAGCCTCAACAATATCTTCTGGTCCCGTGGAGATGCCTATGTAATTCTGCAGTTCGTCGACATTGCCGAGTGAATCTTGCGGGGTAGTTTGGTCTTGGTTTTGATCTACAGAATGACTCGGCTGTCGGTCGGCCTGAATGATCTCAAATTCCTGCGTTGAGAAGTCCTCGGGGGCTCCATCTTTGATCTCACTGGTGGCTTTCTGGGTGTCACTGTTGTCAAAAAAGTTATAAGTGGATCCCCCATCTGTGGAGTATTCGCTCTTTCCGTTGCCCTCATATATGCTACCACAGATGTGCTCGTCAAAAGTGCATCGATTCCAATATCTTGCCGACTGTTCAGCACCAAGGGAGCGACGTATCGGAACACTGCGACCAACGCAGGAATAAATGTCGCTGTTGTTGCCACTGTTGGAATGCGCGTACGTCATGTCCAGGCTCTTTCGCGGAGTCGTGTTCACTGACAGGTGATGCCCCCTATCCAGGCAGGTGTAGAGACTGTTCATATCTGGCTGCCCAAAAATGTCTCCGAAAGTGTTTCTGTCTCGGTGTGCGATATTCTACAAAGGACAAAAATGACACTATCTTATAAAAGGTATGAGTAATCAAAGGGCAGTACAAAGTCATGAGACACCGATGACTGCGAAACTAGGGCCCCTGGTCACTGCTGAACTCAAGGTTTAAGTACAGACAGTCCGCATGAGTACCGTTGTAATTCAGCTGATCATGAACTGAGGGATGACGCACCCCATCGATAGACAATCAGCGGACAGTTTCGATATAAATTTCGCACCTACTCCTATTGTTTTTGTAGGCGTTATTCAACAGAAGAAGAAGAAGAAGAAGAAGAAGAAGTAGAAGAAGAAGAAGAGAGGAATCATTCTATTGCGCTTTCCAGAACAGATTGAGAAAGTGTCTTCCTTCCCAGGAGATGGAAAAACCAACACTCTGCAGACAGTGAAGACAAACACAAGTCGTTCTGCATGTTTACGCACTTGGAGTAAACGCCGCGCTCAATATTAACTAAGGGGATTAGGTGTCGTGATCGCTACTTGTCCCCATTTACTAAGGATTATGTTTTGCCAGAAAGATCAATGAAGCGAAGCTGAGTACATTCTTTTTGGCGTTGGCCATCTCCAGAAGCCGCTTTAAAGGGCGCGCACCACTGTCTGGGAGAGGATGTGGCGGGAGTGCGTTGCGTTCCCCCTGTAATTGATTATATCAACTGCCTACTGGACGCGAAAGGCTGTCCAAAAAGAACTTCCCACCAACTGGCAAGACGCCGTAGCCCAGCTCCAGCCTACAGTTATGAATGCAAGTACCCCACAGGTTGCATTGGCCGAATCAGTATCACGCCCTATGGGCCGTTCAAACGGGGTATCTGTAATGTCAGCTCTGCAGAGGACAAGGGGAGTTTTTGGAGATCGATAGCCGATTGTCCTGATTAAAACACCAGTCGGCCAGTACAATCCTCTCTGTGGGTGATTCCCTTCCATTTTGGGCGTTTTCAGGTGTGGGGAATTTTAAAGATCTGGGTGTTCGTGGAGGAGGACGCGGAACGGTTTGATAGAAAAGCAAAAATTCTGTTCTCCGCGAAGACAGGTGGGACCATGGGCTTTAGAACGCTACGCCATCTGCCATGTTAGCGTGAAAATATCGTGCCATGTCCAATGAACGAGGCCGTTTAATCAGTTTGTTGATTTGCAGACAAAATTACTCTCACAATGCATCTCTGGCCCCAAGATATCCCACCTGTTTGCCGGCCGCCAGCTTCGATAAGACGGGCGGTCCGAAATAATTCAAAGATGATTTTTCATGAGAGCGACAGGCTGTGGATGGTACAATTGTCTACGTGCGTCATACAGGTAAGGTTACATTATCGTTGGAAGGTGCCGATTAACCAAGTATCAAACATCGATCGTTAAAAATGCTCACCAATACCAGACATGCGCCCACTACAGTAGGTGTGCTAACTCATGAAAAGTTGACCGGATTTCTGAAATGCGCTTTCAACTCAAAAGATTACTTAATTAGGGTTGTAGTATTAATCAATACGCAATATAATCCTGTCACATTTCAGCTACTGCGGGCCTCCGGCTTTTGAATGTACTTCTTTCAGGTCGCCTGAAAAAAGTGCACTTCGTAAGAAAATATTACTTAAGCAGCACGAATTTTCCGCATTGTTTTTCGATATACTTATAAATACAAATATATTTCACGGATATCATGGACGAAGATATTAATAATTTCACTGGCTTAATGGAAAACAACGTCTTCTTAAAATTTTGTGCCTGAAAAAAGACATAATTCTGTTTTAAAAAAACTGTCCCAATTTCTGAATAATTTTGAATCCAGCTTGCCGTTACACTTGCAGTCAAGGTTTCCAAACTAAAAACTGTACATTCTCCTTCCACGAAATGTCATACACTTCTATACGCTACTAGGAGGACATCTTATGCAGTTCGTGAAATTTAGCAGTCGATTTGTTCCATATTGCAAACTATACAAGCAACATTAGTAGATACCGAGACACGACGTTTCATGAACGTCTTTTCACAGTCCTAAAAAATCTCATGATTAAAAATCATTTAAGACCGGATTTTATACTTCCTTCAAGTAAAAAATTAAAGGAGACGCAATTTTCTATTAAACAAGTAAAATAATTAACACCTTTGTTTATGACATCTATGAAATATATTTAACTTTATAAGTATATCGAAAATCGATGCGAAAAAATCGTACTACTTAAGTAACATTTTTTCATGGAATGTTCTTTTTGCGGGCGGCCTGGAGGTTCTTTCAAAAGCTGGCGTCCCGAAGTAGCTGAAATACCATGGGATTATTGCGCATAATGATTAGTATAACAACCCTACTTAAATAATCTTTTGAATCGAAAGCGCATTTCAGAATTCCGGTCAGCATTTCATGAGTTAGCACACCTACTGTAAACTATTCAGTGTGGTGCCATATTAAACGGCGAACAAGTAGTGGATGGGTTAAAAGTGGAGCTCCTCGACCAAGGATGCTCGAAAAAAGAAGCCTTCAGATAAAGCACGACAACTTTGTCTGAACAGAGTCTGTTCTCATCCACCGCAACAACATCGCGATTACATGCGTGACCGTCTCAAAATGACGGCCTAGACGGTCTGCGAACGTTAATTCGTTGCCCATCCCATGAGTACGGAGCTGACCGAGTTCCTCAAAGTCATTGTCAAAGAAAGATGCGCTTAAAAAGACACTTTTAGAGGCACCAATCAAGGTCGGATGGATCCCACATACAGCAGCATGACCTAGGTGGCGTGAATCTACACACTTGCGAGATTTGAAACAGTTCCTCTCATTGTCCTTCATCTTCAGTGTCTGCTTATTGAAGAACCACCTACGTCTCGGGCCTAAACGATAAAACTAGTAAAAGGGATTGCTTCACATTGTTTGTGCTCAGAATCTCACAAAAGAAGGATCTATATTTATGTTGCTATGGACTCAGCGCTCATGTTAACTAAGTTAGGGTCCTCTAAATTTGCTCATTCCCCCCCCCGCTGCCACGCATTAAAAGTAGCAATTTAAATTCGATGATTGTGATAACGTTTTGAAAATTAGACATATGCTGATGTTCTTCGCATATATGCTAATGCATTTGTTCTTCGCACAAAGTCGTTTTGCGGTGTGCTAAATGGTCTGGAAATTTGTCATCGTATTTGTTTCCGCGTGGTTGCAGTCAGAAATATTGTTTATAAAGACTGCTAGTCATTCAAGAGTTACACGATAGTACATCTTAAGAAAATGGAAGAAGTTTGTAATGTTTGCTCAAAAACAACACTGCAACTGCCTTCTGTTCCTACTTAACTAATGACAGGGCGTATTACGTATGGAAGTTTATTAAACCAGAGAATTTAGCTAATTTAATCTCTCGGCTTCTGTGACACTGTGTCTTCGCCATATGAACATCCGTGGTTTCGTATCTGAGCGTTTGCATGCTAAATTGCGTCAGATATTAATGCAGGTGAATATATAAATTGCGCTTCTGTACACGTATGTAATCTCCTTAGACATTACTGCATTTGTGCTTTGGATAGAGTGCTGCGAAAACAACTTCTGGCGAAAGTAAAACAGTTCCAAGAGGAACCGAAAAGTTGAAAAGCGCGTATGTGTAACGATATGTTCCTACACGTCGGAGGTCTTGCTGTCTTTCGTCTTAATCGTTTCACGACTATCCGCAGTAATCAGCCAGAGTCCTACTTTCTCTAATCTTTTTCCTCCAAGAAAGCGACCCGCATGTGTTTAAAGACAAAAGCAAAAGTAAAAAGCCCCCGTATGCTTTCTAGCTCAGCTTAGCTGCAGATTTCTCCAATTGTCAACTCCATCCTGTCGGTTTTCTTATCGAACAGTGGTCCATCCGCGTGGCTCGTTGGGCGACATTCTAACGTAATGCACTTAGCCTTCAGCAATGTGCCCTGTCTTAAACTTTACGCTCTTGCCAAGCAAGTGTGGCGTTACGAAAAAAAATCTCTGCCCCGTGGCAGCGCAGATATTTATCGAAACGAATTTCAGTTAGTTCGAAAAGATTTTCATAAAAGATTTAACGGGCACCAACTACCTTCGGGGAGGATAAGGGGAGGAAAGGTTTATTTTCCAGTCTTCCGGCCTTCAGTCTATTCTCTCTATGCATTCCACGGTTCACCTGCACTTACAGTATGTACCAGGGCTAGGAAATCGCTGGCCATGCGATCAGATAATGAAGCTACTTCACTTCCAATCTTAATTGAGGCAAAATATCGACGTCAGTCAGAGAATACGCACTGACACAGTCATTGCTGATCAGAAAGTAGGATTTCAAAGAGGCCAACGATTGAGTTTTGAACAAATTCAGCTCGCGCTGTTTCGACAAATTCGTGTATTGCCCAAGCAGGAAACAGCCTGCTTCATGCTTACATTAGACCTGGGTTAGACAAAATCTGATTGGCGAATCATTCTACGGTTTCAGTTGTCGAAGTTCAAGAAGACACAACTTCCTACAGGCGAACTAGGGAAATTGTCCTTCGTTAGCTCTTTCTGCATAACAGACTTTGACACGAGAATGCGGACGGCCCGTACTGCAGGTGGCTTTGGATTAACTTCAAGGAATCCATCTATTCTCACGCTCTAACTTAAGCCCCAACAGTAACCTTCATAAGCCTAGCCCTAACCATCCTAACCCTTACACTAACGCTAATCCTCACCCAAGTCCTAAGCCAAGCACAAGCCCTAATGGCTGTGGACGTTGGCGAAAGGCCACCTTGATACGGAAGGTCCGAGTTCCGTGCCTTACTGCTACCAAAGAAGTGGAGGGAGGCTGCAATGACCATTTCTGGCCAAATTACGTGATCTGTCAGCCGTCTTTAAGTTATGGGTCGGAAATACCCAGAATTAAGTACCTCAGGCTAGTTAATCATTGGGAACTAAAGCATGTACATATGTACATGTGAATTTGTAAATTGATTGTATATCCATGTCCGCGAGATTCAGTACATTCGCAACAAACATTTTTCTTCAAAACAAGAACAATATCTTCTTCCCGTTCATTCAAAATAACTCTTTCCAATCGAAAATACTGAAACACATTATTTAGTAATACGCTGGAAGCAAGTAAATTAATGTGGTCGATTGTATTGGGAACTTTTTTTGATAGGCAAATAGGTTCTACCGTCCTTACCTTATATATGCATACATATACATGAGTTTTCAAAAACCCAAACTAATAACTTGGAAATTAGCATGTTTTGAGCACTGCAAAGACGTGGGAGACCAACTGACGCATGTACTCCATTTCATAACTTGAATATTTCGCACACAGTGGGACGTCCTTAAGTCAAACAATAATGAGCTTCCAAATCTCACATAACCCTTTCGAACCGCTGTAAAATAAAGAACGGTTTATTATTTCTCGCGAGGAAAAGAATCGAGTGAACCTATAGGTCGGACAACTAAGGAGAAACAGCATCCGGCATTTGACTTTACAAGTTTTAAGTAAAGGATCAGTGCTCTGCTGTGCACGAAGCGTTATTTTGCTGTTATATTTGCCTTTGCAAACGGGACGACCGTCGAAGTATCTTCGAAAATTCGATTTGGTTTACCAATAATTTAATATCAGACGGGAAGGCAATTGTCAACTGGTAATGCGAAATAGGCCATTAGTTAGAGCATTCAATCGAGGGATTTATTTCTGCTAGTATTTCGAAGCAGCTCACCCCATTTTGCCTCGATTTTATCCTTGCAACGTTGTAAATGCCTCTTTAAAGTCATGTCCTCTTTCAAAGCATATTGAAGTACTAGAAAAGGCTTGTTAATTAATCTGTACAGTCATTTGTCGGCCGTCGTCCCCTATTTTTGCGTTATCTGTGGGGAAACATGCCCTGGATCAGAATTTCTCCAGCGATCGCGTTTATGAGAACTCTAGTCGTTGAGTTTGAATGAAACCAATTAGGCTATACTTCTGGATGGCGCACATTCATTTTCAGGGCAAAAAGGTAGTGTACTAGAAGCAAAAGATATACCAGAAGTTTTTCGGCATGACACGCAAACACAACCCACTCGTCAGATGCCAGAATCGCGACCGTCTTCAAATAAAGACAGTTAGGACAAAAGGCTTTGTAGTTGCTGCGACGAGATCGCCAAGCAGGTTCGGTCTCCTCATAAATCTGATTTCCATGCTCTAAGCCAGTTTGCGAAAACACGACGTTGCCAAATTTTATTGCTGACACTTCTAAACAGCCAGCTTGAACGAGGTTCTAAGGCGATGTTTCTGTGATTAGTACTCATGCAGTTTCACGTTGACGGCAACCGCCGATGCGAAATTCGTAGCTAAGGAAATGCAGTCGGTGTCTGCCCGAAACTGGGTGCAATAGATTGGATGCATTATTGTCTGGCAGTGCTCTATATCTGAGTTCTACGACACAAGGGCATGAACATGTTTCGTACGATATTAGGATCGATGGACATTCTATTCACCTGCTCAGGCCCCCCTTGGCCAATTTTCGGTTGCGAGGCCTTGTATGACGGTGGGAAAAAATCAAGCTTTCTCGCAAGTGGTACGGACATAATACGCCAGCGTACCTTTCGCTCAAATTTACTAAACATGCCTATCTAGCAACGGATTCCGAACAGATGGCTTTCACGAGACATCAAGACCAGCAGTTACAGCAGACTACCTACAAAAGTCTTTTAGGTATATTGCTTCAGCTGAGATGCAGGTTAAAATCCGATCCTTTTTCTGCTATATCCTAATAAAGTCTTTAGCTTCGTTTGGGGTAGCTATTACTGTTTACATGAAGAGGGGTCCGAGAGTCTGTAAGCCACAAACAGTTCTGCATGCTTGCTGTTAAACAGGCCTTCAGGTGACGTACCCAATAAGCGAATGGGTCCTGACAACATTGCATGCGGGGGTTAAAAGTCAGTTGCTTGAAGAGGCCACTATGAGACGCTAAGAGCTAAAGCTGACGTATACAATTACATGACGATATCAAAAGAATGTTGTCGTCAATGATCATGGGTATATTTCAACACATCGGTCAGAAGCTAAGACCACTTCAGAAGGCACTTGTATCTATCGCCCTAATGATTATGAGATAAGGCTGGGTGGTCCCCTGATTGAAGTGTTCCAGCAACTTTTTGCTCAGAAAGGAATGCGAATTCTTTTTAATGTTGTGAAATCAGTCTCTTCAGAAAAACTAACTGCTGATGCGACAGTTCAGTGAACGGAATTACTGAGGTAGTGCCCAGGGGGTGAGGTCTGGGTCCAACGGTGTTGCAGTCAACATACCGCGGAGATGCACGCTTACCTCTTAGAACTCTGTTTATTTTGAGAGCTTAAGATTGAAACATGTTAGCAAGTTTTGCAAGTCCACCCCATCGGTGCCCTAAAATGCTTACTAGCCTATTAGCCAAGACCTGGAGTTCATTTATGTATGTGATGGGAATATTCGTAGACCGAGGGTGGACTACGTGCTAATGAACACTGGTTCTCATTGTATCGATGGGCAGCTCACCTGGCTCGTGGATGTCGATCAATTTCGAACTTTTAACTTTTACCGTGACTCACATGATTGAGCCAAGCGGTCTGCGGTGGCGCAGACGTCGGAGTGCCATCATAACTGTTCTTCTGCGAGGAGGGGCATGCGTTCCGTGAGCATAAGTAACGTTCCTGTCGTCCGGCGGAATTACAGCCAATTAAAGTCTCCTGGTGATTGCACCACGAGGTCGAAGCTGAAGAGGAGTTGGAAACGGAGTATTTCGGTAATGCGGACTTGTAGCTGCCAAAGACGTCGGATGCGGACGATACGGCCAGGCCCAGGCCTACAGTGACCGTCGAACTGGGTAGACTAGATACGACCGGTTCAAACTCGAAGAAGGAGGAATCCGGTGAAGGTTGACCGATGACCGTGCAGGAGTTCAGGTGTCCGTAGTAAGCTACCTGACTGTGGATGCCTCGGCTCAGTGACATACTGTACGGGAAGGGTTGTCCGGCGATTGTTCCGAAGTGCTTCTTGCGACAGTTCGTTTATTACTATGAGTGTGCGCGTGTACGAGCGTGGGGTTGAGGTCCGTTCTCGGGTCTGTGTATAACAGGCGCGGGGTTGCGAGTCGTATAAATAAATGACGAACTAATTGAAGTAGACGTTGGCACGGTACACACCTCGCCACCTCATTGGTTCGGGCTCGGCGCCGCTGACGCTCATGAGCCTCTCTTCGTATCAGTGCACGCACCGCGACACACCCACGCACAGCCACGAGCGCGCACCGCGCACCCCTCAATACCGCACCTTTCCGCGCCTTGACGCCAGCATGTCGGCAGCTCTATGACGCGGGATCAATGCGCCTATTATTAGAGCCCGCTCGTGCAGCATGTACGCGCGTGTGCACAAGTGAGAGTTCTGGGGGGCACGCACGTATGCACCTGGCGACACAGAGGAGGAGGAGGCCGGTGTCTTTGTATCCTTCGTTGGTGCACGTGCATACCATAGCACGTGCGCTCTCGAGCCCGTCAGAGGCGCATCTCCTCATCCACCACCACCACCACTCATGGCTGCCCCCCCTAGCACTTGTCAGCTAGTTGATCTTCTTTCGGATGGCGGGCTGTTGCCTGTGGCCCCTCGGGCGGTGAACATGACCGCACTGAAGCCGGAGAAGCAAATTTGACCGGCCGGAAACTACAGAGGCCCACCATCCACAACAGCTGCTTCAGTGGTTGAAGAAAGAAAGTGAATTATGTTGGTTGTGCGGGCAGGCTTGATAAAATTACCACCTTGGTGAGGTCACTTCATTTTGATGTGCGTTCAGACGGTCTAGACCAAAAAGGACCTCCAGGAGCGCTCAAATCTTTCTTGGACGATGGACAGGCGGCAGGAGAAACTGATTTTCTGCAAAGCGGATGAATGAGCGATCACTGCGACAATATGTGTATTAGTCTGGGCTTTCGGTCTCGTACAGGGCGTCATCATCAGAGACTGGGAGAGTGCGGCGTCAATTGAGTACTTTTATAGTCAAACAAAGAAGTCCAGACTAATTCACATACTGTCCCAGGGATCACGTGTAAATCTTCTTTGTAACAAGTACCTGGGACTCGCATATTCGCTTCCATTCGTAAACGTATTTTCTGTATGACGTGTAAGAAGACTACGCTGACCTGAGTTTTCTTAGTAGACAGACGGTTAGACCAGGGCAGAGTAGATATGCCGACAGTGACTGGGCCTTTGCCGAAGGCGCCAACGCAAATATGGGAATCTGTGACGGCAAGGTGATTGCACTTACATGCAAGCCGGTTCGCATTTTATAAGTCATTTTCTAGAGGCGGCACTTCCGCCCCTCTTGACAGGCGTCCTTATTTAAACTTAAAGTGTTTCTCAATTCGCCTACGCGAGCTCCAGGAGTAAGACAACTGCCTCAGTGATTGAAGCAGGCTGTTTGCAACAAAACTGACTAACTTGATGTCGCGCATTTACAAGGTCACGTGCGACTGACAGAACGACGCACGTGACTAAAACGATTTTTTTTTACCGAAATTGAACCTTTACTGAGGAAATCACCTTACTCCTGTTTCACCTGTCAGAGTTTTCTTTTGATGTGACGTTATGTCACGCAGTTAGAAGGCCTTGTAAAACTTTCTTATAAGCACCCCCTTGTAGGACTACCTGCTGGTGCTGTTTTAGTTTGCGTAAGCTTTCTAACGATTTAAAATTTAAATTACTTACGCCTTTTCGCCACTGCTACCGAATCTGACAGTGTGTGGCAGTCTCCTCGATGATTAAAGAACAGTGCTGTTTAAGCACTCCTGACACAGCCATTTTCAAACCTATTTCCGTGAAGATTTTATCTCCGCTATGATCACAATGTGTGCTCTCGATACCATAGCGAATAGCTATAGGTCTTCAACACGACAGTTCAACCGTCGTTGCCGACAATGTCCACCGTGTGCTCCACAGCAAGGCGGAGCAAGAACGGAGACTTGGGCATGGGTTAGTTTATAGTGATAGCAGACTTTCGCAGCACCTATCACACTTCCCATTCCCCATTCCCTGTTTCAAGACAGAGTCAAGAAGACAGTAGATGGAGGAGGACGCAGGTGGCTGGCGCGGCCGGAGACGAACCTAGGCGTGCCACCATACCCCTTGGTCCACACAGCAAATGTCCAGGATTTTTCGCCAAAAACACGAACAACAACATCCCAACAGGGATCAGAGCGACGAGGATGACTGGGAAGCCATGCCCACCACATGTATACTTAACGGCAGCGTAAACTCATCTACCGGCAGGGAACCAGGTGTCCGGGAACTGCCAGCGCATACCAGGCTGCGAGTGCCACGGTTTGCTGGTACTGGCATAGCACACGCTTATAGACCTTTTGATTTTTGAACACAAAGTAATAATAAACACCAGCTGTGTCAGTGCCAAGCATTCGTGCGATGGTGATGCACAACGGAATCAACTTCAATTATTCGTCCGTTGGGTTTGGTCCAGTGACGCACCACTTTATGCATTTCAGGTCAAAATGATGGAACTTTAGGCTGTTCGCTTGTCCAAAAGCGGACTTACCGGCTCTCAAGATGTGGGCGATTTTTGCTACAAGTCGAAGTTCTCGAATGGCATGTAAAAACCATACTGATACACTGGATGCGCCTGGGTCTGAAAATCTAATGCGATCGAGTTGCAAAACTCTCTTTGCGATACCCACGGTCGAAAGTTTTGAGTGTGGGGAATCATTGTAAAATTTCTGCTGTATTTATTCAAGTTCGTACCGGTCGTGATAAAACGTCTCTGCAGTGTCAATTTCACCAAAATTCGGGAGCTCCTGCTGAATATTGCTGACGACAGACAGAGTAAAACATTCCTGCCTTATTGACAGAAATGCTGACTTATGTTCATCTGCTGCAGAATCCATTTGTGGAGCTTTGTTGTCCCATCTGACTTGATCCAGGTGACGAGCAATTTCCGCTTGAGCGGCGTTTGTGCGGTCCGCTCAAATCAATGCCAATACCAGTACCCATTTACAGGGCAAATGAAGTCGCCAAATATTTCAGTAGACAAGTCTTTTTGAGTTTTGAACCATGAGGGCAACAGACTACCTTGCATCAACCGAACGCGTCCTGGACTATATATAGTAGTCAAGGCTATTTTTAAGCACTGCCATTTATAACTGTTAGGATCATTTTGTTGACCGATGAAAGACTTCAAACGTGTATACTGATTGCTCGAGTGGAATAGGACTAATGGACCGCAGGTAATGTTCACAGGATGTGGCGTTCATCTGGCTGTTAACAGATCACTTTGTGCCTTGCAGGGAAAGCGACCATGAGAAATTACCCTCGGTTAATCTATGCTACCGTATGCAGCAACGGTTTCCGTGTGCCTAAGGCATGCAATCCGCTAATGGACTCCAGTGTCCTCAGCACTTCACAGGCTTACATGAGTGAACAATATCTGTCAGAACGCACGAAATATCAAGACAGCCGACTGTTGTTTGAACAAAAATCTCTAATCTCAAGCTACGTTGAGGGTCAGACTCGATGTTCTTAGTACAAGACAGAAAAGCTGTCATATCGTCCTCCAACCGAGAATCTTCCGGTCACAAGCGTCCTCCTCACACGATTACAAGTCTCATCGCAAATAACAGATATCTGGAAAACTGCTAACGATAAACAAAAGTATATGAGAATAGCCACTTTCTGTTCGTTGGCCAAACGCATCGGATTTCACGCCTGGAAGACTCCGGGTTCATTGAGTGACTTTTTGTTGCTTTGGTGAATGGCAGCTAGAGTGAGGCGCATCTGCTCACTCGAAGCTTTTGAAGCAGAGCTCTAACAGCTGCGGAACACACTGCGCGAGAACGGATACTCAGATAGATTTATCCTCCGAAATGTTGATGAACGAATTGCAAAGCCCACTGTTGTGACTGCCTTTTGCAGGGGACGCAGCGAGTGAACTAGTCAGACGGCGCTTAACTATACCTGTCACGAGGGCATTCCCCGCGGCGAATTTACGTGTATGCTTCACAAACTCTCCCCTCCTACGTTCGGGAGGTAAAGAGGGACTACCGTTGGAGGCCACATCAATGTGCATCTACTCATTCACTCGCTCCTGTGGACCAGGATACATCGGCCGTACAACGAGACGCCTGGTAAAGAGGGTGTGTGAAAATGTGCCCTCCTGGCTAGACAGAGAGGAGGCCCGATCGGTTTGGAGTTCCATTCTCGCACATTTAATCGATATGGATCATCGAGTCTATGCCGAGGAAGCATTTCAGATTGTCTATCGGACACCAACAAGCTTCTCTAAAGACCTACGCCAACGGACACTAGCAACGGCCGAGGCAGTGGCTATCCGGTGGTATGATGTCAGAAAACCCTGACACAAGCGCTCCCTCTGTCGTGGCCAACGCCAACCTCACGGGATGAGGACATGTCCCCTCAAATTCCTTATTACAGTGATGGGTACTCCATCTAATCAATCCAAGAATATAACTCAAAGACTCGCTTAGCCCCCTCCCTCAGCTCTGAGGACCAACACCCGCCGACCTCGTCAGGCGGGCGGCGTGGGGAAGATGAGTGTTAATGACTAAATTGCCCTTGAGACGCCTATAAACGCTGTTAATTTTGTACATTTTCATTCCTTCATTTAACTGTATTAGCCTGACGAGGAATTACTGAAAACACGTGTTTGCCAACTGGACTTTTCCAGAACGGTAGAGACTTAAAAATTGATATGAAGTAAGAAGAAAATTTTGATTCAAAAAGTTTTCGGGTCGGACTATATTTCGCAACCGCATCTGCAGTAGACAAGCCCCAGGCTAACCCCTAAGATTGGTCACTAACCCCTAACCCTAACCAACCCCAAAGCCCAACCCCTAAACTTAACCCTAAACTCTAACCCCTAGCCCCAACTCCTAACGCCAGACTTCTAATCCTTACCTCCTAATCCTAACCCCTAACTCTAACACCTAACAGGTACGGCTACGAAATAGGATATTGTCGGTTTTTATTGAAGGAAGACTCTGAAAAATGCGTGGTTGAATATTTTTTGCAATTAGGTACTTGCAGACGCAGTAAGCCACTTACAGCAAGCATACCAAGTTAGTATACTTAGGGGTAGGAATATGGGGCCCTAACCGAAATTCCCGGGACGATCAGGAAAACTTTTATGGATAAGGTCCGTGCTAGGTTTAGGGGAGTTAGCGTTAGGACTAGGACAGTCAAGTTTAGTGTTTGGGCTAAAACGAAAGTTAGGACATGGGGTAGATGTAATCCTGGAACTTAGCGTAACGCCATGTGTAGTACGGAGGTCATATTCATATGTCCGACTGTTGGTCGGAAAATGTAACAGCGGGCGCCTCTAAACACTTAATAACTTCTAAACGGGAGAAAACAACACCGAAAGAGTTGTAAGCCGATCGCGAACCCCCCTCAAAATCCGGCCTGTTTGCTTAAGTTTCCGGCTCGTAACCCGGTCGGCATAATTATGGCGATTTTTTATTGTCAAAAGGTTAGCTGAAGAGCTCTTCAAAAGCTTTGGCATATAAACCTACATCCTGAAGTTATTTTTCGGTTCGCCAAACTTCACATGGGATTTTAAGCTTTGAAATATCCGTCCGAAACGCACTTATATGCATAAAAGTTTTCACTTTGATGCTGACGTAGTTTCCTATGAAATAAATGTTTTGTCCATCTCTTCAGGCTGTTATGATGTAGCCTTATGTTATTATCAAAGGTCGCTTAAAGTACGCATACATCTCGAGTTCTTGCATTTCTGCGTGTGAGTATATTATAGGCATTCGGCCGCATGAGGACCATGTTTATTGGCTGTGAGCCAAGTATAAAAATCGTAAATACGAATGGAAGCTAATTAAAATAACTCGAACTTGGATGCCGTAACCATGAATCTCTGCTCATCATGACTTCCATGTATATTTGACCAACTGAAGTTCTAGGAGAATAACCTCATTTGGTTTGTTGGTTTGGCAGCAGAAACAGTAATCTGTCTAATCATCTGCACGGTGCTCGTCTTCATTATGTTGCTGGTGATTTGTAAATGTTTTGTCGAGTGCATGCTGTGTCGAACGACTAGCCGCCTTGCAAAACAGATGCGAAAACACCATTCGCTTTAAATTAACAATGGAACGTTAAATGTCACCTTCAAAGGCGCTCACCAACCTTTCCCTTAATAAACTGAATTGAACATAGTTGTGGCTTACCAAAGTTGATCAGTCACACGCCAGACCCTCCCTTTGAGTCGTCAAACAGGTGCACACGTCAAATGCCGATGTCATCAGATTATTGTGATAGCAGAGGTGGTAGGACCACATTTAGTAACTCTAGTCTTAGCCCCGTAGAAGTCATTTATTCTAACTGTCAGGTTACTTTGGTTCAAGCTGAATCCGCCCATGTGCAGTTACAGCAACTATGCACAGACAGTTCCCACTGACATTCCTCCCCCACCTGTGCCCTTTCCCGCCTGTGGTCTTCTTGACTCTGTCTTGATACCGGGTCCAGTTGGGGAGTAGGAGGAGAGAGTGCGGTAGATACTGTGCAAGTCTACCATCACTATAAAGTAATTCACTCACAAGTCACCGTCTCTGCTCTCATCTCGCCTTGAAGCCCACGGTGGACATTGTCGTAAACGACGGTGGAACTGTAGGATGATGACTCCACCCTCTTTATTTTGCTAACATACGTAGACGTCTCTCATGTATCTCCAATAGCCCCATTTTATGCACGCTTTTAACTTTCACTGCCATATGCTGGCGAATGCTATTGTCGACTGGTCAACTGCTGAATAATCGCAGAAGTTGAAAAACGCCAACTCTGATTTCGTGAAGGCCTACGAGTCGGAGGTTATTTTGAAAAATAAGTGGTGTTTATGACTCTCATTGACAGCTGTAATCGCGATGACGTATATTTTGAGCAAAGTAAATGTGCGTATTGCTTCCGATTTTTGTGTGACAACGGATTGGCGTTCGCACGAGTAATAAAAATACTCCTACGCAAGGGTAAGTGGCTCTCCCACACACACTCTCATATTAGTAAACATTTTGGAGTCAAAATAGTCTTTCTTTCAAACAAGAACGTTGAAGAGGCCGCAGACCACTATGCACCATTGTCTCCGGCAATAGATCATGCGCATTCTGTCAGGGAAATATTTTTTTGGAGAATATACATTGCCATTGTCTTTGAGGTGAGGCTGACGCACGTGACACGATGGGTGCCGATTATGTGTACCTGTATAATTTTAAGTGGGAACAATCCGGAACTTTTGTAGAACGTCAGTCTGAGTTCCAGGAGGACCTAAATGCTGCTTTATAGTGTGATCTGTTATATCGCGAAACGTTAAATAAGATTCTTTAGGGTCTTCGTTTATAAAAACGTTAGCCAAGTAGGGTCGCAGCAGTATCACTTCAGTCATGTCAGGATATCGGCTTGTAAACGAGCTTCTTTCGGGCTGTCTGCATAAACTACACCCCGTAAAAATGGCTACTTAACTTGTGTGACATTGTCTTATTTGTTTTTAATGTCCTTATACATTTGAATATATGCCATAGAAGCCATACACAACGTATTCTTTCGCATGCATATATGGTGGTAAATTACGTTTTCCTAAGTGTAATACTTAAAAGAAGAGTTTTTTCGCTTTAAAAAGAGTCTCTGCTCGTGAGATTTTTTAAAGCCGTGAAGTATCTACCTACGGAGCATCGTTCCCATCATTTATTAATGTCGGTTGTAGAGAATACAGCACG
Source organism: Spirometra erinaceieuropaei (assembly GCA_902702965.1). Taxonomy (NCBI): domain Eukaryota; kingdom Metazoa; phylum Platyhelminthes; class Cestoda; order Diphyllobothriidea; family Diphyllobothriidae; genus Spirometra; species Spirometra erinaceieuropaei. Next base: position 1,866,298 of record CACRXP010000015.1, read on the forward strand.
GTCCACATGCACTGCAAAAGTTTTATGAGCCCTATGTGATGTCTTCGTAACAGCATATAGAAGTGTGCATGGTTTTCCTGAGTAAAAATGCTCTAAGAGGTCAGATCGAAAATTGTTCGGGAACTGAGGAGGATTTTTATGACTGAAAGACAAGATTTTTAAAAGTCAAGTTGGCTAACACGTGTTTTCAGTAATTCTTCGTCAGGCCAATACAATTACATGAAGGAGTGAAAGTGTAAAAAATTAACAGTGTTTATAGGTCTCTCAAGGTCAATTATGTCATTGACACTCATCTTTCCCACGCCGCCCGCATGACGAGGTCGGCGGGTTTTGGTCCTTAGGGCTGGGGGAGGGGGCTAAGCGAGTTTTTGATTGATGCTCTTGGATTGAGTACACGGAGTACCCATCACTGTAATCAGGGGTTTGAGACGGCATGTCCTCATCACGTAAGGTTGGCGTTGGCCACGGCAGAGAGAGCGCTTGTGTCAGGGTTTTCTGACAGCATAGCACAGGATTCGTTAACCGTATTGCCACTGCCTCGGCCGTTGCTACTGTTCATTGGCGTAGGCCTGTAGAGAAGCTTGTTGGTGTCCGATAGACAACCTGAAATGCTTCCTTGGCATCGACTCGGTGATCCTTATCGATTAAATATGCGAGAATAAAACTCGAAACCGATCGGGTCTCACCTCTGCCTAGCAGGGCGGGCATATGTTCACGCACCCTCTTTACCAGGCGTCTCGTTGTACGGCCGATGTATCCTGCCGTAAGTGTGAGGTTTGAAGAAGACGTAATTTGGAATCTGATAGGCGTGAGGAAAATGTTTTTGCACGTTTACTATGAAATATTTACGAATCTATAAGAACTTCAAAAGGCAATAAGAAAACTTTGCATAAATTAATTTCTTAGTTTATACAGAGTGTGGTTTTTGCAATTGCCTGTTCATAAAACATCGTGTATATCCATTAACCAATAGTGCCTGTACAGTATACTATGGTTCAGATCCATGGTTAAATTTTATGAACCCTGTATGGTTTCCTTTTGGTAGAGTATTAAAATATGTAACTTTCAGTACGCGGAAAATACGCAGTTTATAAATTGGAAACCTTGGATGCAAGTGCAATAGCAAATTGGGTTCAAAATTATTCGGGAATTTGAAAAGTTTTTTAAGACCGAATTATAACTTGACATCAAATTCAAAGTTTAAAGAAGACGGAATTTTCTATTAAAGGAGTAGATGAATGAATATGTTTTATGCGTGTTTGCTAAGAAACATATTTGAAGTTATAAGGGCATCGAAAATCAATGAAACGAAGTCGTACTATTTAAATAGTCATGTTTTACAGAGTATAGGTTTTTCAGGCTGCCGGAAAGAAGTTCGTTTAAAAGCCGGCATGTTGAGGCAACTAAATTCTTTTTGAATTATGCCGCGCGTTGACCAATATTACAACCCTTATTAAGCAATCCTCTTGAATCGAAAAGGCCTTTCATAATTTCGATTAGATTTTCATGGGTTAACACACCTACTGTATAATATCAGCCCCGTTCGCGTTTCCAATTTCCCCACCTCTTGGCAATATATTTAACTCAAAAGTAATCCAACTAGGCTTCGGTGAACTCATCAACACTGTTATGTCCAACTTTGTAGAGCTTTGACACTCCGGATTCTACAAATCTACTGAAAGGACGACAGTTCGACCGTCGATTCCGACGATGTCCACCGTGTGCTACACAGCGAGATGCAGCAGGCACGGTGACTTGTGCTTGAGCTAGTCTATAATGCCAGTAGACTTGCGCTGCATCTACTGCACTCTCTCTTCCCCACTCCCCACCTGGCCCCGGTGTCAGGACAGAGTCTTGACTGAAACGGATAATGCGCAGAAATATCCCTCGAGTGGGGGTGACACGGTGACTATCTTCAGCGTGCTCGACATGTCAGTTTAATGTATACCCGGCGTGTGATCTCTCCTAATGGCAGCGATGAATCTCCTGAAGTGTTAAACTAAATTCTCAAATGCTTAGGACGACTAGCCTTAGGAAGTTATAATACTGTTTATTGCGAGGCGTATTCCTAATAGACAGTAGTCACGCCGAAATGCCGCTCTGTGAACGCACTCCTTTCTAGCCGTACACAAAGAGTTCACTCGTTAAAAAAATTACTTCTTATGAAGTATGGATATTGCCCCAGTGATTTTCGATGGCTACAAAGATTCAAATATAGTTCATAGAAAACATGCCTGAGGTACCATTAATTACCCTCCTTTTATAACCAACCACGGATCTTTTAAAAAGTATGCTCAAATAAAGGGTATATTTTGTTTTTGAATAAGTTTTACAGTTCCTCAACAACTGCGAGTCAGGACTGTAATTGCATTGGCATTTAGATTTTACAGATTACAAGGTGTATACTTCCACGTATGCAAAATTAAAACTCCGCCCTGTCATTAAGAGATAGGATTCGTATAACTTTGCAACAGATGCGTACGTCGCAGGATTTGTAAGAAGTATTAGTAAAACGACACATGCGGTGGCATTTAAATCGACTTCTCGTGGTTTTCAAAAATCATACAATTACAGACCGTCTAAGATCGAAGAAAGATTATTATCACCCTGAGTACTCTATAAATAATACCTAGAAAACTGGTATTTTGACAACGGGCAATTAGAACTAGCTCAGTTATCGTGGTTATTAGACCATGCTCTGAGTACTTTAATGAGATCAAAGACAGAATAAGGAATGTGCTTATAAAAGTGGTGTGATCTTTCTATACCTTAAGCATCCGAACTACATCGCCACGTCTTTCAGCTGTTTTCGGCTTTGCTGGTCGCCATTAACTTCCAGTATGAAGTGCAAAAGTAACAAAATTTGTGACAAGGTACAGGCATTTCTCGATTTATGTCCGATCTGCGGACCCAATTCAGGCCTCCTTATGGTCGCACATCAGCCTCGTTGTTCCAATGTCGGCTTTCGTCTTTCTTTTTAATGGGCAGATATGTTAGCGAGTTAATTGGTGAGATAGGCCTGGTACATTAACTATACCCTCTGTCCAACGCCATTGCACCATATAAAGCAACATGTTTGCTCTAAATTTACGGCAGTTTCGAGGGCCGCTTTGAACTTCTAGCAAATCGTAGATCTTCTTCCTAATAAAGACATGAAATTTGTATGCCTTTTAAAGTAAAACGTGTTATATGAGATCAGTTAAAAAAAACATGTCGTATACTAATGAAGGAGAGCTCACCGATTACGTTAGGAGATGCAATCGACTCGCATAGTGCCTTGCTAGCGACCGCACAACGGCTAGCGGTATAGGTAGAACAACACTGCCGGCAAAGACAAGGTGGACTGTGACGGCCATTTCTGGCTTATCAGCTATCCTCAGTCGGCCATACCTAACCCCATGTTTTACAACCCTGAGGCCCGATCACGCGTCCTGTTCGTTAGAAGTTCAAAGTTCCAATCATTGGGGTACAGTCTCGTCATCCTTTCGGTTTCGACTGGGTATATACAATAGTGGAGGTTCGAGGTCGAGCCCCATGATACGAAGCAGGATAAGTGTGTCCTTTTAACGCGAACGATGAGAGCCCCTGCACCAATGTATGTATCCGATCACAATTGAAAGGACAACGGGCCCATGACTCAGCGGTTGGGACTCTGGACTTCTAACCAACAGGGCGCGAGATCGGGCCTCAGGGGTTACAAAACCCAGGATTGGACATGGCTGATGAATGACGGTTACACGCCTGGAAATGGTTATTCCAGTCACCCTTGTGTTTGACGGTAATTTTATTCCCTCTACGAAATGTTGTTTCCGGATTTACCAAAAGTAAAATGACCGGATTTCTCCTCATTCTTCCTCACTCTACTTTTCTGCTCCCCGCAATCTAGAGAAACAAACTTTTGCGCAAAGTTAACTGTCGGATAAAAAACTGTTTAATCATGAATGCAAATAAAATCGGTCCGGTCGGCTCTTATCTCGTTACAAAGTTTATTTCAGAAATCTGCGTCCCACTCCACCGATAACTTTTTTTCATTCTTGGAGTAATTACTAGTAACCATGGCTTAATCCGCTTCAGCAGGTATTAGAATCCCGTGACTTTATTTCAAAACCTTAGTTTACTGGAGGAATTAAAGTTTTTATGTTGAGTTTACAGGAAATCTAAAATTTAAAAAATCATCACAGAAAATAACCTCCTGACCTCCATATCCTTGATAATATTGTACTTCCTTTGAACTTCGGTATATTCATTTTTATAAAAACAAGCAAGCAACACAGCAAACTACAAATAACCGTGTTATGGTAGATCCTGATGCCCGACATTTGAAAAAGAACCAGTGATTTTGCATGAGTTCACTAGATCTCATTTGAATTTGAAAAAATCTAAATTATGTACGGTCGGCAAAAAAGAAGTACAGTTTTTGATTGAAAACTCACAAAAAGTGATGCATACATCAGAAACCGAAAGCACTATACTGAACGCAAGACGAGCGATCAGTCATTCAGCGTCCTTCAGTAAAAAAAAATCACGGCAGTGCAGGTGGTATTGTCTGATGGCGTCATGAAGTGTAAGCAAGGTATGCACTATTTTTGGTATCCTTGATTGCGTTCGAGTGGAGACGCTGACCATAGAGGTCCGCTCTTAAATCTGACATGAAGAATGGATGTGGAAACATTTATCTATAAAATAAAATTTTGACGAAAGGTTTCCCCTTAGTTGATTGCATGGGTCGTATTTGCGAAACGCTAAGACGATGACTCCTAGTCGGTGGAAAAAACGCAATTCCCTAGCAGCGCTTGTATTTGCATGACCCAAAATGTTCAAAATTAACAAGATGCTTAAAAAAGCATTCGAGTAGTTCACAAGTAGAATTTAACCTGTTTTCTTTCTCCCCTCTAAGAGATCATTTGTTGCCATCCAAACTTGCTTCTATATTCACTCTTGTTCTCGTAAGCAGAGCATAAAATGTTCCCCATAAAGAAAGATAAGGTACGGGCGAGGTTTGATTTTGCGGCCGCACCTCAGTGATACTGAAGCTTACTAAAGCAATTTTAGTTAGCGTACCTAACTTAACCCCTCGCTTGAGTAGGAAGAGAAAAACAGTAAAAGCAGGACTCATAACACGCTTAAAAGGCAGGTGAAGGTAATGTGTACATACTCCCCCCCGACACTGCCGGTTGCCGGATTAAGAGGATATGGGGGTGTCGAATCACAACTGGAAGGCCACTGAGGACACCGCCTGGTAACTCGCAGTGCATGCCCACTGTAGTGGAACCGACGGAGTTTCACACCGTCCGAACAATTACATTAGCAAGGCTACTTGGCCACTCGCTGGTTTAGGATAATGCAAGGAGCGCAGGCAGAGCTCGAAACACCCCGAGGGAAGCGCATGTGAACTGCTAACTAAAGTAACCGTGGCTGGCGTTTAAACAGTCTTTTCACCTTGGCGTATTCACTCGCTGGATTAAAATGGTAAGGAAGATGCAAATGTGTGATATAAATCAGGTGGTACCGACAAAGACAAGGGAGACCGGAATGGCCATTTCTGGCTTATGAGCCGTCATCAATCAGTCATACCCAACCCCAAGTGTGGCTCACTTGAGATTCGAACCCGGGATGTTTGGTCATGGAGTTTGACGCTCTATCATTGAGCCATGGGCCCGTTGTCCTGTCGGTTGTGATCGGGAATATCAATTATGACAGATGGGCGCTTACCGATCAGGTTACGGAACATGCTCGTTCCGTTGTGCCTTGGGGCTCATACTAGAACCTTCGCAGGCAGTCGCACGGCGACTAGTAAAATGATGTAAATCAGGTGGTACCGACAAAGGCAAAGGATTGGGTATGGCTGGCTGATGACGGCTAATAGGCCAGAAATGGCCATTCCGGTCTCCCTTGCCCTTGTCGGTACCACCTGATTTACATCATTCTACTAGTCGCTGTGCGACTGCCTGCGAGGGTTCTAATATGAGCCCCAAGGCACAACAGAACGAGCATGTTCTGCAACCTGATCGATGAGCGCCCATCTGTCATATGTGATATATATAAATTCGGCGTATTCGCATCTGCAAAAATTTTTTAGAGACTTAACCATATGATATTACTCAAGTGGGGCTTTAGGACCAAACCTCGCCAAATTGCTGTAATGGAAGTGCGTCTGTCGACCAGTTTACGAGACATGTTCAACCCGTCGAGCTCTGGGATTAAAATTGGAGCCCTCTTAGGCAGCCGTGGAGCACTGATGCAGACATTTGAGACCGAGAAAGCTATTTCTGGCATATTAGTCGTCATCATTAGTCTATTACAGAACCATTGATTCCTGACCACAGCTGATACGATGGCTGGACCCTGGCTCAGTAGTGGGGTGTTGAACATAATAACGCTCTATAAACAAAGAGCGTTCTGAAAACCTCTGATTGTCAAAAGAAGCGACAAGACGAGTCCCAGGAAGCAGTCTTGAAGAAGGAGACACGATAGCTGGGATAAGAGCTTTATTAGTCCGACGCCTCGGATTTATGCTCGAATCCATCATCAGAGACAAAAGCAGATACGGGTGCTTCATGCATAAGGGGCCGCAGTATTCATAGGATGCAATCGCCATGTTACCGCATGCCCTATGAATTTTCACGCCTCCCCCCTTCACCAGGGATCGTTGTACGTGGAGATGACTGTTTGTATTGGGAATGTATTTAGGCGCGATGCACTCCGGTCGACACGGCGATAGGAAACCTTCGATCTTCGGAGGCATCCACGTATTCGCAGAGCCGGTTTCTGCACAGGTGTCTCTACAATAATGTGCTGCCGAAATGTGTTTTATACAAGCCCCCGGTTAACACGGATTTAGCGAGACGAGCAGTATTTGAGCATGGCAGAAGGATGATCCGAGTGCTCCTACAAGATTGTCAGACGAGACTTCGCAAGTACCGTCAAAGGATTGACCAAGAAATGAGCAGATGCTCTGAGCTCATGGGCGAGATCGGTACAAATCTGCTCCTGCAGAGGATAGCCGAACAAGCCCACGAACAGAGAGTGATACGCCACACAGCGCTGGAGAACAAATTCTGAAGGCTGCCTAATCCAACGTCGCCCAGAAACGACAAACTGGTGCACAACCTGTCGTCAAAGGAGCTGGCGAATGATAATATGCAGGTTTTACGGCACGAAGCTTCATTCAACAGGCTGACGCCAAACCTGTTAACATGGCTGCAGCAGTGGAATCAATCCTTAGTCAGACGAAGGCAACGGAGGAGACCAAGGGCCTCATCTGACACCAAGTGTCGTTTCTCCTAATGCCCACAGACCGCGGGAAGTGCTTCCCAAGGTCAAACGTAATACGTTTAGAGAACGCAAGGCCGACAAAAACCTGGTCATCGTGCCAGCAGACAAGGCGCGCTCCACGGTAGTACAGGACAGGCCAGACTACCTTCAAAAAGCCAAACGTTTAGCGGATGACCGACAATACTATGTTCCATGTACAATGAGCCCTATGAAAGCGTTAACACGCGAGATTAACGCGACACTGTTTGCAATGGAGAACTCAGGTGCAATATCGCCAATTGACCGACGTATGGCAAGAACACAAAAAAGGGTCCTAGCCCGATTCTACGGTCTCCCAAAAGTACATAAAGAGGACACTCCTCTCCGGCCTATCTTATCACTAAAGGTCTCTCCAACATACGGACTGGCAAAGTGGCTGTTCCGACGTCTCAAATTTCTGACCTCCGATTCAAACACCACAGTCAGCTCGTCAACGCAATTCTTGGAGAAACTTAAAGGAGTAAGTCCCCTGCCAAGGGATGTCATAGTTTACTTTGATGTCACGTCCCTTCTTACTTCTATTCCCCAGGACCTGCCGATCGATACGATTGAGCTGCTTCTACAAAGCAAATACGATGAAACGGAAAATCGTCTTGGACACGCCCAAGTACTTCAGCTCCTGAAGTTCTGTCACAGGACGTACTTCATTTTCGACGGGACAAACTACGAACAGGTGAAGGACACGCCAATAGAGACTCATCGCCGAGGCGGTCCTGCAACGTTGGATTCGCCGGTTTTCCGACACCACATACCGAAGTGCTGGGCTCGGTATGTGGATTATACTTTCGTCGTCATCGAACGGGATCAGGTGCTGACCTTCAAAGAACATCTCAATGCCGTCTTCCCGGACTTTCAGTTTACAATGGAGGAGGAAGAGAACAACCAGCTGGCCTCACTGGATGTCCAAGTAGGCCGAAAAGATTGTGATGGCCTGAAAACCAAAGTGTTCAGGAAAGTGGGAAATACGATGCAAGTTCTGAACTCCAACAGCAACCGGCCAATTAGCCATAATCACAGTTGTGTAAGGACGCTCTACCGGCGTGTCGAAACGCACTGAAGTGAACTGGAAGACAAGATTACCGAACTACAATACCTCCGACGGATCTTCAAAGCCAATGGCTACCCGCGCAACTTCGTCGACCGGTGCATACGCAAAAGGGACGAAAGGCCTAACCGCACGGACACCAAGTCTTGGCGGGCACTTCCGTATGTCAAGAACGTTTCGGAAGCTGTCGGCCGCCTTCTCGCACCACTTGGGGTCGGAGTGGCACACAGACCGGAGGCAACCATTAGGCGTCGGATAATGAAACCAAAAGATCCGCTGCCACGGCAAGAAACGCTTGGAGTCGTTTATCGGATCTGGTGCAGCTGCAAAAAAAGCAACTACGTCGGAGATACCGGAAGACAGCTCCGAACACGAATGGCCTACACCCTGCAGCGGTGCGGATACATGACGCCAGTTGCGGTTTATTCGACGAGATCCGGCCACACATTCGAATTCGACGTGGACTAAATTCTCGCTAGAGGTGACAACCGCGTGAGCCGGGAGCTGCTTGAATAATTGTTTACTGGCCCGCAGTCCATTAACAAGTGCAACGACCTTCCACTTCCATACTTGGTGCTGAGACTTCGCCTTGGCGGGGTACTTAGTCACGCGGGGAGCGCACACGTGAACACTTGTCCCAACATAAGTGTCGGTGCGTCATATGGTCGAGCAATCATCACACCAATATCCAACGCACGTGATGAGATTGCAGCAATTAACCACGCAAATTTCAACCATCAGACAGTCATCATACCGCGTGCAACGATCCCTGACGAAGGGTGGGAGCCGTGAACATTCATGGGTATGCGGTAGCATGGCGACTACGTCCTATAAATACTGCAGTCCCTTGTGCATGAACCACACGTATCTGCTTCTGTCTCTGAGGATGGGTTCGAGCAGGAATCCTAAACTTCGGGCTAATAAAGCTCTTGTCCCAGCGACCGTGTCTCCTTCTTCAAAACGTCTGATTGTTACAAGACTGGCTGACAACTGCTAATGGTTACTTCAGTCTCCCATGTCTTTGTCGGCACTCAGCCTTCTGCGTAAAAGACATCTGTCCGACATTTGCCGGCATTTCTCCTCTGGACTTGAATATAAGTTGCAAGCAAGCTGTTGATTGATCATAGTTTTTGACATCTTGTTATCAATCTCGAAGTTATCTAGGGCCCCTTGGGATAGAAATTATCCTCACGACTCTGCCGACGGATTATGCAACAAAGTAATCCCATGTGAAGGAATTGAGGTCATTTGCACTGACCACCTTCTTCACTTGCATTTAGAGGTCGCACTGTCGAATTGTCCTTTCATATATGTTTTGGTGGATTTTGATTAATTCAAATTGACCCATCTGTTAAAACCTCGGCGTCCCAGCGGGATTCGAGCTTACAACAGTAATGGGATGGCTTTCGTACAGCCAACACTCTAGCCACCTAAGCTACGAGATCCCACCAGAAGACGTGAGTTCAATTGCATTTGGGTCAAATTACCCACTCAGCCTACTGCAAAGTCTGGAATCCACCAACTCTGTTCGGTTGCGTCTAAAGTCTGGTGAGACTGTCAGCCAGTTTACCATCCAAAATTCTCATAGGTATTGAGAGCACTGCCGCAGGAAATCGTTCCCCTTTAGTTGGATTGTATATGAGCATGGCAAAGGTTTCAAAATATTCAAACTTACTACTGAAGTGTTGCTTCGGTATTTCGAAACACTAGATTTCGGCATGCTGTGCATGGAAGACACCTTTGTCATCTTTGACACGGTCAAATTAATTATCGTACATACCACCCTATCTACGTATCCAAAACCGCATGCTTGTCGACAGCATTCGCCTAATGCTTCCGGATGTCGCCAACCTGGAGGCCAAATGATAGCTAAAGTGTACCAAATCCAACCAACAAGCCGCAAACAGCAAATCACCAAACACTGCAGCACAACCAAAGCTAGTAGTGCAAGCTAGCTCTGCGAATTTAAGCTTCTGCAGCAGCCACCTGCCAGGCGAGAGATTAAAGCTCTTTAGAATCAAGAAGTATCCACAAATATTCGTTGAAAGGAATCGAATATCCTGTAGAGTCCAGCCGACCGAGCCGGAGCAAAGTATGCTCTGCGAGAGGTGTCACCGAGGTAATGGCAAGACTCCTCACCCTCTTCAGATCAGGAGCTGTCCCCATGTCAGACTTCACCATTCGCTGGCAGATGATGCGCTAAGGAATCCAGTGCTAAAACGAAAACGACTGCACAGAAAGTAGTTGGACTGCTGATAGAAACGAACAGGCGAGTTCCAGGTAGCAGTTCAGAAGACGAGGATGCGATCACTGGAACAAGAAATGTATTGGCCTGACGGATCGAATTCTCACTCGAATCCATCATCAGAGACAGTCGCAGATAAAGGTGATGGTGACTCAAGGAGTGCAGTATTTGTAGCTGGGGGGACGCGCAGTACTTCAGCACGGCCGACGAATGATCCGAGTGCTCCTTCAAGACTGTCCCTCACGGATTTGCAAATACCGTTTGAGGATTGACCAGGAGATTGCAAGGTGCTGCGAGTTCATGGGGGAGGACGACACAAAACTGCTTCAGTAGAGGCTGACCGAAAAAACCCGTGAACGTAAAGCAACACGCGAAACAATCCCAGAGTGCAAATTTCGGAAGCTGCCGGCTCCAAGAACGACAGACTGGTGCACAACTTGTCGTCAAAGGAGCTGACGGGGGGACACATGCAGGTATTACGACGCTAGGCCTCATTAAACACAGCCGATGCCAAACCTGCCAACATGATCGAAGCAGTGAAATCAATCCTCAGCCAGACGGGAGCGACAGACGAAACGAAGAATCGTATTCGACACCAAGTGTACTCCCTCCTCATGGCTCAAAGGCCGCGCGAGTGCTTTCCAAGGTCGAGCGCGATGCGCTTAAGGAACTCAGGGCCGACAGCGACCTCGTTATCGTGCCTGCGGACAAGGGGCGTTCAACGGTCGTATTGGACAGGACAGACTACAATCGAAAAGCCAAAAGCTTGTTGGAGGATCGTCAGTCCTATGTCTCATGCGAATTGAACCCCATAAAAACGCTGACACGCGAGATTAACGCGACACTGTTTGCAATGGAGAACTCAGGTGCAATATCGCCAATTGACCGACGTATGGCGAGAGCACAAGAAACGGTCCTAGCCCGATTCTACGGTCTCCCAAAAGTACATAAAGTGGATACTCCTCTCCGGCCCATCTTATCACTAAAGGTCACTCCAACATACGGACTGGCAAAGTGGCTTTTCCGACGTCTTAAGTTTCTGACCTCCGATTCAAACACCACAGTCAGCTCGTCAACGCAATTCTTGGAGAAACTTAAAGGAGTAAGTCCCCTGCCAAGGGATGTCATAGTTTACTTTGATGTCACGCCCCTTTTTACTTCTATCCCGCAGGACCTGGCAGTCGAGACCATCGAAATACTCCTACGCGAGAAATACGACGAAGCGGAGAATTGCCTTGGACACGCCCAAATCATGCATCTCCTGAAGTTCTGTCTCAAGACGTACTTCACGTTCGACGAAACAATCTATGAGCAAATGAAGGGAGCGCCAATGGGTTTGCCGATTTCGGGACTCATTGCCGAGGCGGTGCTACAACGGCTGGAGTCGCTGGTTTTCTGATACCACTGACCGAAATTCTGGGCTCGGTATGTGGACGACACTTTCGTCGTCATCGAACGGGATAAGGCGCTGGCATTCAAAGAACATCTCAATGCCGTATTCTCGGACATTCAATTCAGTTCATTCAGTTCATTCTCCGTGTAGTTGTAGTGGCCTGCTGATGAATTACGGAAAACATAATTGCTAATTGACTTTCCGAGACAGCTTTTAGTTGGCAAGTGCGTGCCATGACTGGAGGTATCCAATAAACTCTAATACAGACATTCCCGTTGGAGCACGGCTTCAAGTATTCACGAAAACTATGCGAAGGCTTTCATTGTCTCCGTAAATTTAAAATAGTATATAAGTATATGTAAGATAATAACAAAATAGGCTCCATCTTATAATAGCTTTTAAGAAACCCTCCCGGACAAAAATGACCATATTTTTCAAGGCTAACTAATTTTTCTCACTTTACTAAACAAGTCCGTTTAGGACCAGTAACTTCTCATCACAATGAATGAACATAATTTGATTTCTCAAAGCAGGTAAACGCGAAATAGTGACACTCGACAAGTCGAACATCTGAAATAGCAACTATCGCAGTGGAAAAATTATTTAATTGGTCCGCGGTCTTAAATCTCACGATAATTTTCAAAATGTGACAGCAGAATTTGCTCTGAACACAAACATCAAATATTGTTATTGAAACTCTTTGTTTAATGGTATAGGTCTTAAAATATTGCTCAACCTCTCGGACAGACTACGGAAATTAGGAACCCCTACATATAATCCGCAATGCGCAAAGTCCTAAAAGTCTTACAGTTAAACGCTTTTCTAAATACGCACACGGTTACATTAACAAATAGTTGTTTAGATGGTGTTGTTGTAAATAAACAGTTGCAAGAATCAACGTTTGATCTTTAATCTACAGTGAAAGTTCGACAATTCAAATATGCTTGCAGAAAAAAGCAAAAATATATCATAGTCCAATTGCCAGACTTTTTAAATCAGTGTTCCTATGAAAACCTTTTGAAATATCTAATCCGCATTAAGTGTACATGCGCATAGTAACTAGTAAGCACTCATTATCAGTTGTTGTTAAGTTTCTTTTTGAAAACAGACTCAGCGATTTCAATCTAACTCTGTCATTGTATTTGTGTCATCATTCTGGGCCCAAGGGCTTGTGAGCGCCTGCTTCGCCATAATCAGCAAACTATGGCTCTCGCGTGCTCTGGCAATTCTCTGGCCCTTGGTTCTCTAGCGGTGGATGCGCTCGCGTTCCCGTTGGATATACAGGTCGTGTGCATGACTGCCCAGTCATCCACGTGTTTTCTGTTTTGTTAATAAAGTAAGGGTCAGGCCTATTTCTGGATCAGAGGGTTTGGAGTGGAGCACCACGGTGCGGGTTCGGGCGCGTCGTCCACCTGAGCCCTCCCCACCTCCGGTCTTTTTGACCCTACCTTGACACCGGACCAAGGTGATGGAGGAGGGGCGAGTGTGATAGATGCTTCGAAAGTCTATTCTCACTATGGAATAATTCACACACAGGCCACCATGCCTGCCTAACCTTTTTGTGGAGTACACGATGGACATGGTCGGATGAGACGGCTGAACTATCAGGGTCATCACGTATTCTATCAGTATCCTTGCGCGCAAACCATCAAAATGTGTAAAAACAATTAATACTATTAAAAAGTCGCCATTTCAGACCTGAAAGCGAATTCGGGGTAATCCGATCGATATTATGTCATCAGGCACCGAGAATGTATCGTTTTCTATACTGAAATTGCAGGTAGTATTTAAAAGGCAAACCATTTTTGGAATGCCTTTACTGATCGGGTTAGGAGTCAAGTTCTTCACGTTGTGCTTTAAGTTTCTGCGAAGAGCGTTTCAGGCAACCGCACAACGACTAGCAGTATAAACGGAAGCAAATTATCGGCAAATAGAAGGGGTACTTGGATAACCATCTATGACTTATTAGTGATCGCTAGCCTGCGTGCCATAAGTCAAGCCTTAAAACATAACGGAACCCGTTTGATCTGCAGACCGGTCAGTGCGTGACCGATCTGATGGAATGTTGACCGAAATTCTGAAATGCGTTTTCGATTAGGAAGGATTGCTTAGGTGGCGTTGTAATGTTGCTTATTAAGCGATGCAATCCCATAGTGATTCGGTCTTGCCGGAATGTCGGCTTTTGAATGCACTCCTTTTCGACCTCCCACAGAAGCCACAATCGGTAAAAAATGACTACTTATGTAGCAAATATTTTTCACATTGTTTTTCGATGGCCTCATAAATCCAAATATTGTTTATGGAAACCATGCACAACATATGTTTGCCTTTGCTTGTTTGATAGAAAATAACATTGTTTTTAATGTTTCCACCCGAAGAAAGCGTTTATTTAGGTTCTGAAAAAGTTTGCCGATTCCCCAATAATTTTGGGCCAGATAATCCGCTGCATTAGTATTTACCGATACCATTCTAAAAGTTGCATGCTTTCCCCATAAAAATAATGTATTCACGTATGTCTTTAAGAAGGTTTCATGTTAAGTTTGTAAAATTCTGCAATGGACGGAGACTATGTTTTACTTTTCACGAGGAGCACTAGTAAACGGCGAAGTGTGACGCTGTATGTATGGACATCATACAGTTTTACAACTCTCACAATTAGACACTTTTTAAAAGCCTAAATATGCAATTTTTTCTTGTATCAAGTTTAACAACAATGTTATTTTCTACCAAACAAAGGAAAAAAACACATCTATGTGCATGTTTTTCATAAAAAAATATTCGAACTTATGAGACCATCGAAAAGCAATGTGAAAAATACATGCTATATAATTAGTCATTTTTTACCGAGTATGGCTTCTATAGGAGGTCGAAAAGAAGTACATTCAAAAGCCAACATCCCGGCGAGTCCGAGATCCTATGGGGTTGCGTCGCTCGATAAGCACTATAACAACACTACTTAAGTAATCCTTCTTAATCGAAAACGCATTTCGGAATTTCGGTCAACATTTCATTAGATCGGTCACGCACTGTAGTTCATATTCCAGTTCGCAAACGACAGAAGAAGAGGCCCTAGCTTATTCGGGAAGGTGTTGAACTTGATAATGTTCGATGAACGAAGAGTTAAGGCTCGAACCTCACACGTCTCCAAATACTGGGATTGGGTAAGACTGGCCGACGGCGGCTAATAAATCAGCAATGATTATTTCAGCTTCCGTAGCCTCTATCGGCAATTCCACATTAATAAACGTTTATTGCACACTTACAAGGATCTCAAGCTTCCTGTCTCCATGTATTGTAAATGGAGAATGATCGTTAGAAAGTGACATAACACCGACTAAATTGGTCAACAACCACGTCTTTCAGGCGGAGGCAGGCGTTTTGAACTTACTGAACATGGATAAAAATTCTTAGGTGGAAGCAACGCGTAAAATTACAATTTTTTAAACCGACCTTCATTGTTTAAAACAGCATGCATATGGATGACTGAAGTCCTCTGAAACGACACTGACGAATGCTATTAATTTAAAAGGCAAAAAGCGAGGTTTGGTGATGCAGCCCAACCTAAGTTATACCATACAATTAGCTTCCCAAAAAATTTTGGTGGATGCCAATACGCTGACTTTTCAAATATCATGTATTTGCACCTTTCCTACAACTTTAATCCAGCGGGTTACTGGGCCACGGGAGAGAAGTGCTTAAACGCCAGCCTCGACTACTTCAGGTAGCAGTTCACACACCCTCCCTTGTGCGTGCTTCGAGCCCTGCCTGCGGCCTCATTATCATCCTAATCAAGCGAGTGACCAGGCAGACTTGCCAAGGGAATTGCTCGGACGGTGTGGGACTCCGTCGGTTCCACTACAGTGGCCATGCACTGCGAGTTTTTACGCGGTGCCCGCAGTGGCCTTCCAGTTGTGATCGCGCCCCCAAGTGCCTGTCAGGGAGGGTGAGTGTGTACACTCCACTTTCACTCGCTCCCCTACTCGTGCTTTGAACCCTGCTTGCTCACCCTTCCCCTTCCTAGTCCAGATAGTGGCTAAGTTAGGTATGCCAACTAATATTGTTTTAGTAAGCTAGCCATATGGTTTCAATCAAGTGGGGCTGCAGAACCAAACCTCGCCACTAAATGTCTCCACATGAGTAATGGCCTATGACCTTGTGTTATATTGATGGTAGGGAGTGATCTGTCCAGCTGAATTCGGGATTTCGCTCTGCCAATCAAAACTCGTGAACAGTTGGAAGTCATGGAACAACCGGGCACAGTGAATTATGAGACAAAGGCAGTCAGAGTAGGGATCCATATTTGACGTCCTAAGTGCTGCTTACCTTCCGCCTGTTTGGGAACGGAGGATTCTTCCCCATCTTTTTCTTCGCCTTTCTCCCTTTTCTTCTGGCGTTCTTTCCCTTCCTAATCCAGCGAGGGGCAAATTTAGGTATGTTAACTAGTATTCTTTTAGTAGGCTAACCATATTAAATCTCGAAATCATGCCGAATATGCGTACATTTTTATGGAGGGATCTCAGAACTGACAGTTCTAATATTTGTCGATGCGAAATGCAACCTAAGCGATTTCCCATACTGACAGCATACACACTAATCCACAGCCTTTTTTGGATACTAACTTTTACCTAGTTAATGCGCTGCCATTATCGTGAATAATACAGTATTTGCATATTGTTGACTGCCCGTTGGCAGCTTGCAAGCACTGTGCCGTTATTATGCGTTAAGTGATAAATTTCAGCTAAAAAATCGTATAAAATTTCGGCCGGATGTGGGTTGGTAGCTCCACCTGAAGAAGACAACCCCCAGTCACCTCTAATACGAGACCGATGTTAATATGGGCTTTTACAGGTGGAGCCAGGGAACGCACAGGTGACGAGGTCTGGTAGTTGTGTGCAAAAGAAAAGCTACTGGGAATGCGCGGTTGGAATTTGAATTGTTGGGAAATAGTTGTGTTAACCCCTAACCATAACCCCTAACCCGTAACCCTTAACCCCAACCCCAACAGTATTGTGTCCATGAGGTGGGGCTACCAAACCACATCTTACCCAAATTTCGAAGCCAGCCTAAAACGTTTTGCTCCGAAAGATTTGCCCAAAGTTTGCGCATTAATTTCCTAGAAAATAAGGACAAGGCAGATAACCAGCCTATCAGAATATGTTCTCCTGAAGGGTTGAAGAGTTATTTCATGTCTAACGCATGTCGGCGCGTAGTCAGGATGCGGTATGTTTTGAAGAAACAGTGGACACTAAAGATAGATTACTACATACGTCGAAAATGTCACCTTCTTGCATCACATAACCAAAATGAACTTCAAAAGTCCGGTTTTTTGTTGTCTGCTAAATTGAAAATCATATGATCAGAGTCATAAGGTGAGCTGACAGCACACATATCGACCAATCATCAGATTGGATGAGGAATGAGCAGGGGGTCGTGGCGATGATAGAACGACTACCGATAGCTGCTTCACCATCCACTTGCTGCATCAGGCAGCCATAGTCGCTCACGATCGGCGCGTATCAATAGCCCATGATGAGTGGCACTTGCCTTGAACGATAAGTCTTGTGACCTCTGCATATACAGTACGTGCGTTAACTCATAAAATGTCAACCGAAATTCCGAAATGCGTTTTTGTTTTGGAAAGATTCATTAAGTATGGTTGTGAAACTAAGCATCATGTAGCGTAATTACATAATAATGCAGTTACCCAAGCATGCCGGCTTTAAAACGAACTTCCTTCCGGCTTCATGCAAAGATTATACTCCGTAAAAATCGACTACTTAAGAAGCATGCTTTTTCTCATTTATTTTCGATGCCCTTACATATTCAATTATATTTCATGGAGAATAAATAAAAAAATATTTGTTATTTTGCTCATTCGGTAGACATTTACGTCTTCTTCCAATTTTATACTCGAAGAAAGGGTATATTTTTGTCTTTAAAAAGTTTTTAACTGTGAGATATTTTAGTACCCTGAAATGGCCGTTCATAAAACACTATGTTTCTGCATTTACCAATATAGCTTGTAAAGTTACCAGTATGGCTCAAACGTACTGCTAAATTCTATGTACCCCATATAGTCTCCTCATAATACCGTAGAAAAATGTAAGGATTTCTGTACGCAGGAGTGCGCGGCTTGTAGTTTGAAGATCCTTGAATGCAAGTGTTAAGGCAAGCCGGATTAAGAATTATTCGGGAATTGGAAAAGATTTGGAAATCGAATTATACCCTTTCTTCGAGTATGCAGTTAAAAGAAATCGCCATTTTCTACCGAATAAGCAAGAGAATCAGTATTTTAATGCATTTTTTCATGAAATATATTTTAATATTTAAGCGCATCGAAAATCAGTGCGAAGAATGCATGCTATTTAAGTAATAGTTTTTTGCAGAATGTAGTTTTGCATGCAGTTCGTTCGAAAGCCGCCATACTGAAGTAACTGAATTATTATGGAACTACGCTATACGATGATTAATTTCACAACCCTCCTTATTGAATCTTTTCGAAACAAAAACACAGCTCGAAATTTCGGTTGACATTTGATGAGTTAGCCCACCTACTCTACCTCAGTTTCCAACTTATTTTCCTTCTTGTGAACGCTCTATCTTGCCATATCAGTGAGATATCCACTGGTGCACACCGACTGGCGCAATATCTTTCTACGAAACTGGTTTTTCGGAAATCAGCCATTTAAACCCAGGTAAAGTCGTTCATAATCAGGGGAAAAAACATCTTCTTCCCCGGATTTGCTCGTGAATATGAAGGTTTAACAGACAGTCAATCAGCACACGCTAAATCTGACAGACCGTACCCAGAGTCTGTAATACAAGGGGTCAAGGTTGATTTGTTTTAAGCTGATGACTGCCAACGTCTACATAATGCAAGCCAATGCTTATAATATCTTACAAAACACCGTACACTGTACAAACAACTTCCATCATATACTTATGGAGTTAAGTCAGAGTACATTACGCGAACATCTGTCCTACTCCCGTATGTTTCAGTTTTTTCCTGATACTCATTAAAAGATACTAAACAAACTGAAAAATGTGCAATCAAGGTAAACGAACGTGCTTTCTGGGATGCTTTCCTCTTTGTGGAAGCAAGGGGTAACCTAAAATCTCATGTTAATTTTTAGTAAATGCAAAAAGTAAACGCTGGTGCCAAATCTTCCAAAGACATTTTCTAGCGCTAGGCAGCGTACTCATCTGATACAAATCGGTACGCGGTAAGATAATACTCTGTTCACTTTCTAGCGACTTTCATTTTGATTGCTTATATATTGCAAATGAAACCTGTCAGCTTTCCAACCTCGATAAGGTAGTTCGATGGTGCATTTCGTTGTTTTCCGGTGAATAAAATGGGTTATGTGGTTATTAAATAAACAAATATTGGCCATAGTTACCAGCATACCAAATATAAAAATAATATTTTCAACGTCAGTGCACTAAAAGAATGCTAGCTTAACTGTGCACTTTTCAGATCACTGCATTAGTCAACCAATGATTGAGCTACCATGACTACAATAACCGTCACACTACCTTCTTTTTAACTCCCTGAACATTTTTCTTGTCTCCCCTCGACTTATTGTAGACAAAAACACTTTAAAGATGACTTTATAAAGCGACCACCTGATGCTTACAAATTTAAAATGCCTGGCTTGCAGAGCCGTGGAGCGAAACGGAGCACAAAGGAAGGAAATTGTCAACAAATTGCCCGAATTTGTTTTTAAAATAAAGCGTGGTATCAGTCCCATAAATAACACAGGAAGCAAAATTGTCGGCGGAGTGGATATCAGCATGCTGAATAGGTACAGCGTCCAGTAAATAAATACAATCTCAATCAAATATTCGAATGTAAAATACTTTCGGGGACTGGATGGAGGTTTTGAAGGCGCTCGCTCCCAGTTTCTGTGCAATCAGCTCTTCGCCTGTAGAAAGGGCCAAGTTGGAGGTGAATATGAATGTTTTCTCCACGCATATCTTAATAGAATTCCATAAGCTTTGAGACATATTCGGGCGAGATTAGAGCCCGCGACAGCGCGCCTCCTAAAAGATGGCCCAAAAGCACGATAAAATGGCCGGATTCCCCGTGTATGCGCCTACATTAATGATAACCAAATGAACTACGCAATATGGAAATGTACATTGGCACACGATTCCTCAGCTTTCTTGCCGTCGCTGCCAATGTCACATAGAGAAATGCATTATTTGATTGACGTATAGTTTGGATTTTGAGTTAGATAAATAAATTGCCAGAAGCGTATTTCATTTGTAAATGGCGGATGGGCGCCTGCCGATCATGTCTCGCACTGGGGATTGCTCGAGAACACCCGCACACAGTTACGTAACGACCAGTAATCATAAAGTTGTCTGAACACTTACGGAAATGCGCCCTTAGCATTGCAAATTGGAGGTATACCCATTTGAATGTGCATTATTTCTCAAATTTAATGCGATATTTTTTCAAAGTTCTTTAATGCCAATCGATTAGCAAAGGGTGGTAAAATAATTCGGCGTGGACCTAAGGCACAATCAGGTTTGCAGAAGCTAGTCTGGCCAGTAATAACAGCTGGGTCAGTTAATCAGCGTCAGTCTGTAGTGCACAAAAATCTAAAACGCATGTTAAGGACTCTTCTACTTTTTCGGTCTTGTACTGAATAGTAGTCCGACTCTTTGTTGCAGTCATTTTGGTCCCGGAATTGGCTTTTATGGAAAACCAGTTCTTTCGGCGGAAGCGATCGATCGAGATGAAGTTGCGTCGGCCCAGCTGAGCCTGAGGGTTAGTCATGGTTCGGCTAAAAAGCGGTGACCCCGGAGCTGGCGTCCTTCCTCCACACTGCCGCTGCGTGCTCGGTCATCCCCGTCCAAGGTAACTCATTCAGGTTTTCCCTCGGAGTCCCCTTCCTGTAACCAATTTCGACGCGACAAACTATTCCAGGGGTTTTCTGTCGTCGCAACAGCCCGGCGCCTTACGGTCTGCCTCCAGTCTGTGTGCAACCGTAACTCTAAGCAAGCGACTGACGACCTCCAAGACACTCATAACGTTCAGAAGCGTGGACGACTAAGCAGGTTAACGAGAGATCATTTCACATCTCGTTTACGCATGCGACATTTGACAACGCTCTGGGAGGTGGTCTGTCCTTCTCGGTAGCTGTCGAAAACCCTTCTGTAGAGTGGCGCTCACCGATCGTTCTTACGGTACTCACTCGTACCGTTGTGCCTTACGGGCTCCCTCTCTCGAGCCCAACAAGCAGCCACACAAGAGCGCATTATATAGGCAGAATGGTATTACCGACAAAGACAAGGGAGAACGGAATGGCCATTTCTGGCTTTTTAACCGTCGTCAGCCTGTCGTACCCAACGCTACATGATCTCGCATCTCGTTTACGCATGCACTAGTTGACGACGCTTTGGGGGTAGTCTTTCTGTTCCGGTATCCGTCGAAGACATTTCAACTAGGTAACCTTGTCTTTCGGTTCACGCAACGTGTCTCAAAAGCCCTATATAGCATCTCTACGCATATCAAAATGTGGTCTATTATACAGCTACTTTTAAACCTCAGTATTTACATCGCGTTAGTCGGTTTCTTGAAAATTATAGCCTTTAGGTAGCCGCACTATGTGCCAAACAGGTAGATCAATGGAGACCACCTAGTTGTTTTTGGTTGTCAACACCTTATTCTGTTCAATGCCTACGATAGACAAGAGTGTGAATTCAAAACCCCCACACGTTCCGCTCGCGGCAACTATTTTGTCATCCGTACGAGACCAACTGTTGCGAAATATAAAAAATGACTTTTCGGAAAATATTTTTACCGTTCCACTAGCGTACCGACGACATATATAAACTATTATGATGTGCGCATTAGAAAGAACCACCAGTATCTGCCCTCCTTGACACCTCATACTCCAAACGAATCGATTCTAACTTTCATTTCGTTAAGTTCATTACTCATTTAGCATTTATTAACGATCATAGGATTTTAGGCAGAATTTAACGGCTATTTCATAGGCTCCTCATCAACATTGGCGGATCCACTGAGTCCGCCAGTTTTGCCCGTCTGACAGTTACTCAATGCAAAACCGCATACACCGCACGCAGATCAATATGGCAATGCTCGACGTGTTCCTGCTAGTTTGGTCACCTGAGTTTTCCTTCCTAATGGTGGTCACCTCAGTAACCGTCTCCACGGATTCGAACTCGAAGTAATGTTGGGCCTTGGCAATGTAGATAGTTGTCAACAACAATGGTTCAACGCCAGTGCTTCCCACTTCGGCGAGAACCTTGTCTGTTTTCGAGTTGCATACAACTGCGATGGAGCTGGTTTTATGTTGAATTCGTTCTCCAAATTTAACTGGAGTCTTCTGAGTGGTGGTAAACTGCTAAGGCGACATACAGGCGCCTTTCCTTCCGAGAAAAGCCAGGAATATGGCGATGGCCGTCAATGTACCTTTCATGAGTGAGCTCATTCAAGTTGGAGTGGAGTGATGAGCTTCATTGCGCCCGTATTCTCTGGGGTTGCCACGTTTGGCATGCTCACGAGTAGCCATTCGCTTTGACCAGTGTCTAACTGCGGTCAAACCGGACACTTTTGGTAAACGAATGGAAGAGAATATGCGCATCCCAGGTTCTTGTTTAGAAGAAGACGAAGGCACGATCACTGGGACCGGTAAACGCCCTTGAGTATCGAGCCTCAGCTCTTTATACATAGCCCACTTTGCTTTATATCCGATTGTAATTGGGAAATATCCGAATTTACTGCGCGCCTGTCAGCACTCCAAACGCCGGTGGCGCAAACTAATAGTACGGATTAGAGACAGAGGAACATCCCTGATAGAGTAATTCACCCTGTCTCTCCTTACTTATGCATATGATACTTACAGCGGTTAGCAACTTTACGATTTAGTGTGCCGCCGTTTTTGAATTTGAATTCCGCGTTTTTCCTCATGCTGGTGACGAAGACCGTCGAAGAATTAAAGATAGCTGGAAATTTTTGAAGCACGGAATGAAGATCCTTTTCACCCATGATGCATTTACATGTACTTGATGAGGCTCTGATCATGTCTGGTGTAACAGGACTCTATGATTTCCCTACTGTACCCTACTGTGACGATTTGCGGCAACCTATCCACACCGATCAACTTTTACAGATACGGAGACCGGATACCGAACGTCCAAGAACCACCTCTATGTTCTTACAAACCCTGTCCGGCCAGGTTTTGGGTTGAACTCCTCCAGATGAGAACCGTCGTCGGATCGAAGACAGTATAACTGAGCTCGTGAAGCGGACAATGGAGAACATGGCCAAACCACTTCGGTCATCTTCCTTTAATGGCCTGAGATATCCTCGAGATATTGTTTCAGCGAATGCGGACTGTCTCACTTGAGACGCAGTTGGTGTACTTCATTCGAAGGATGGTTCTCAAGCAGTGTTGGGTGAATATTTGCAGTTTTCGCTCGTCCTCCATTCGCACAACCCAGCATACGAAATCAAAGAGAAGGATAGAGCGAAGGGATGCAAGGCACACGGGGATCGGGTTCATAGGCACTTCCTAGACATGAAGAAAATCCTGTGAGTAGGATCGATTCGGGAGGCAGTGTTCTTACTCTGTCCTTTGGGCAGCAGTCGCGCCCCGAGGTATTCGGAACTGTCTATTTCTTCAATTGGACAGTCAGTAATCCCGAGGGGCCTTATTCTGGCAGCTCGAAAAAACTGAGTTTTCCCACCGTTTATGCACAAACAGGCTGACGTAACCGCTTCATCCACCCGTGATATCAAAGGCTGTAGATCAAAAAATTGAGGCTAACAGGCTGATATTGTTAGCATAGCCTAAAGTAAGCGAATATGCGAGTCCCAGGAACCACTTGATAGGATATAGAAGCGATCGCTGGAACAAGAGCTTTATTCGACCAACGTTTCGGATTCTCCCTCAAATCCATCATCAGAGAGAGTGACAGATACCGATGATTCGTTCATAGGAAGTTGCAGTTTTTATAGGATGTATTCGCTATGCTACCGCCAACTTATGATATTTAACCGCTCTCCTCTTCATCTAGGATTGTTGCTCGCTGGTGTGCTAACTGTTTGATGGACGGCACGCGAGTTGTTAATTGCTGAAATGTCATCGTCCGTATTGGATGTTGGCTTGATTAGTGTTCGACCACCTAACTCACCAGTCTGACCCCCCGAGTGGGTAATTACTTAGGCCAGACTATGCCTCAACACTGAAAATGGAGTTGGCACGCCACTGCTCTTGTTGATAGACTGGATTCCCGTCAAGCATGGCTCAAGCCACTCGTGGCATACGCGACTATCATCTTTCGCGAGAATTTCAGCCTCATTGAACTTGAATGCGTGGCCGGATCTAATCGAACGGGCCAAAACCTGAAAGTTGGCGACACTACTCCGCAACGATGTCGCGTGTTCGCGTCGGGAGCTGTCTTCTACTTCCTCCGACGTAGTTACTTTGAACTTGTGCCCGGATCTCGTCGGATGAGCCGCAACATGAGAGCTAACGTCATTTCGTCGCACTGCTGCAGCGTGTTCGGCCATTCGCGTACGGAACTGTCTTCCGGTTTCTCCGACGTAGTTTCTTTGTCCGCAACAGCAACAGACCCGGTAAACGACTTCAGACGTTTCTCGCCGTGGCAGCGGGTCTTTCGGTTTCATTACCCGAAGCCTGATGGTTGCATCCGGTCTGTGCGCAAATCCAACCCCAAGTGGTGCGAAAAGGCAGCCGACAGCTTCCGAAACGTTCTTGAATACGGAAGCGCCTGTCAAAATTTGGTGTTCTTGCTGCTAGGCTTTTTGCCCCTTTTGCGTATGCACCGGTTGACGAAGTTTCGCAGGAAACCATTGGCTTTGGAGACCCGTCTGATGTATTGTAGTTCGGCAATCTTGTCTTTCGGCTCACTGAAGTGCGTTTTGATACGCCGATATAGCGTCCTTACACAGCCGCGTTTGTGGCTGATTGGGTGGTTGCAGTAGAATTTCAGTACTTGTATCGGTTTTGTCGTTTTCGTGAACACTTTGGTCTTTTGGCCACCACAATCTTTGCGACATACGAGGACGATCCGGAAGGGCAGTTGGCTGTTCTCTTCCTCTTCCGACGTAAATTGTATGTCAGGGAAGACCTCATTCAGAGGTTTCTTGAATGTTAGCAGTTGATCCCGGTCGATATCGACAAAGGTGTCATCCACATACCGAGTCCAGAAATTTGGTCTGTGGTGTTTGAAGACCAGCGAGCCCAACCGTTGCAGGACCGCCTCGGCGATGTGTCCCAAAATCAGCGAGCCCATTGGCTTAAATTATCGCCAGAGGTGACAACCGAGTGAGCCGCGAGCTGCTTGAGGCATAGTTCACTGGTCCGAAGTCTATTAACAAGTGCATCGACCTTCCCCTTCCATATTCCGTGCTGAGACTTCGCCTAGGAAAAGTAATTAGCCATGTGGGGAGCGCAAAGCAGGACACTGTTCCAAACACCCGGGTTGATGGGTCAGATGGTTGAGCAGTCATCCCACCAAATCCAACACACTTGGTGAAATTGCAGCAATTAGCGACGCGAATATCGGCCATCAAACAGTCATCACACCTACTGCAACGATCCCTAGAGAAGGAGGGGGAGGGTAGCCGCGGTAGCATGGCGACTGCATTCCTATAAGTACTGCAGCCCCTTGTGCATGAACCCCCGTATCTGCTTTTGTCTCTGAGGATGAGTTCGGGCAGGAATCCGAAACGTCAGGCGAATAGAATTCTTGTTGCAGCGATCTTGCCTCCTTCTTCCCTTAAATATACTGATCTACTCCATGTTCGCAATTGATTTTTAAGAACATAAGAAAACAACAATATCAAAA
>CACRXP010000015.1:1892684-1907582 GCA_902702965.1 Spirometra erinaceieuropaei
ATCACCTTACCATAAAGACTGCTTATTTTCCAGACCTGAACACCTTGAATATTGCACAGCTAACTTCTGCTTAAGTCCGTTGCACTATCCGCCGCCAGTAGACCCACCCGGGTATTCAGCGGCTGGACCAGCGGTTAGCCTGTGTTTCCCGCATGGTGGGCTTGCATTCAACCCAGGCTAATGGGTTAACCTATGCTTTTGAAAGCTCTCCAGGCCAAGTAATGCGGAGAGTCAATATGAGGCAGGAAAATGCATTTGGTCTGATGCCTTGGATTTTCACATTAACACACCTCAGTAGACGCCTCTGCTGACCAATTCGAGTTCGCATTTAAGACGGCAGCATAAATACGCAGCTTCAGAGGTCAACGTGGCTAGTTCTGACCCTTTGGATTGTCTGCCAAAATGTTGCAGGCATACAGGAGATGCGTGCGCATGTGGGCAGCAGGCGTGGTATCATTCCGAAAGTGGTGATCGAATGCTCCTAAGACCAAATCAAGCTAGATTTCGTCGATACATACTTTAGAATGCGGCGAAATATGTGGGAGTGGAACGCATTCCTGACCATGGTTGCCGCCACCGGTCGTATGATCATTTCGGTACAGCAGTCGGAAAAGAACCTATAAAAAGCGGAAAATTTTGGCTTTTATGACGGTTGCCATTTGTAACACACGAGGAGCCGCGTATGTCGCGGTAGCCAAAGTCACAGGAAAACCCTGAATGAAATGAGGTAAGTTGAACGCCAGCAGAGAGGGCGTTGTATTTTGTAGAGAAGAATGGAAAATGGGTTGGATCGGGCTGACGGCCGGAAGGGAGCACACAGTCGGCGTCGTGAACAGACGTCCGAATGTCGCAGGGGATAGGCGTCATAGCGCCCTGGGCGAGGACATGTCTCCGTCAGCGTTGGCGTTTGCACATCTGTGATTGGCCGAAAACCTGACAACTGCTACAGAGGCGCAGTGTAATAGCGGGCGCCCGAGGCATGGTCATTACATGTTCAACCTAGAGCTGTAGTCGAGATGTTAACCTGGAGGTCTGGAGGGTGTGACGCTGTTTTGCCAGATCTAATCGGTGTCAGAATCCTGATATCAGAGGTACTTTAGTGAAGTCTGGTTTACTGTGTCTGAAAGATGATCAAATAAATGATAAATCTGAGAGTAAGGCGAAAACCCACTCAGTTACTGCAATGATTCAGAGGTTAAGACCACTTACTTCACTATGGCCTATGTAAAAGATTTTAAAGCCTCAACAAGTCTCTATGATTCGAATTCGAAATCGTACACTGTCGTCTAGTTTGGAGTATGTAGTATCGACGTTAGAATTACCAAACAGACGCATGAACAAAAGACTAGAAGGATTTTCGGTTTTGTTTTATCTAAGGAGTGCGGAAACGTTCTTTAGGTTTCTTGAAGCGTTGTCGCAGTAATCAGTTTCTATGGTCAAGAAATAACTTAAGTCAGTTTTCTCCTACCTTGCTGCTCAAAAGATTGAGGAAGGTTAGCACAGGTTAATTGGCAGAACTAAATTATCCGCCATTCATCTGCGCGTAATAGAACTGCTAGCTGCCTCTTGGTAGCGACTTCGTAATCGTGCCAAATAACAGGCAGTTTTCATACATTTTTGACAGTTTTACTGGCAGAACGAGTCTCAAAAGCGGTGAGTTGCACTTGACTTTTGGCGTATTTCAATCGGCTGATTACTTATGTGGCGTGCTGGTTTCGGGTAGAGCGCATCTGCTCAATCCGGGCGATATCCAATAGGCTTTTGAGCTCTGCAGAAATCTATAGTGGCGTAGAATTAACTTACAAGACTTTCTGTCCGTAGAATTAACAGAGCTCATGCTGAAGGACTAACCGTGTGAAATTTTTTTGAAACTGACATAACATTGGATTGTGACAGTGTTCACGGCAACCGAGCACCGCCTGAAATACCTCGATATATTTCCTTATCAAAAGGGCTATTTTGGATTGCAAGACTGGCAAACGCGTGTATAGTACCAAATTGATTTACACAAAATGAAATTTCGACATTTGATGACGAAACATGTTACGCATGATGCCCAACCCATTTTTCATGAAGTTTTGAGGTTTCATTTAAGAATCCCCAGAAAAGGGAAAGGCTTCTATGTAAAAATTATGTTTTTATGGCTATTTGCATATATTGTTAACCCTTATAGACCTTCCAACATTCTTGCAAAAATATCTCGCACATTTATACGGCATACACCCTTTATATTCCATTGGATATAGCGTCCTCTAATATGAAATCAACTGGGCAAATTAACTGAGAAGCTAAGAACCAGCAATAAAAAAGGCCTACTGTCTCCATAAATCCGCAAAATAGAGAAAAGTCTGAGATAAACTTGCATATGCTTGCGTATGAAACCCCCTGATAGAGTAAAACCACCAGTGTCAAGTGTGATATCGAGACAAATTACTGGTAAGTTGTGGTTATGTAACCCCACCGAAAGGACGCAGTGCTGCTGGGGTTGAGATTATGGGTTAGGGCCAGAGTTGTAGAGTTAGGGTTAGGGTTAGGGGTTGGGACAACTATTTCTCAATCACTCAGAGTGCAACCGCGCATTCCTAATAGCCTTTCTTTTGCATTTAACCACTCGACCTCGTCGCCTGTGCGTCACTCAGTCCACCTGCAAAGCGCCCTATCACCACCGGTCCCCTATTACGGGTGGCTGGGTTGAGGCTGCAAAACTACTTTGACCGAATTACTGTATTTCCATTACTTGTGTCTGCCAAAGCCAGCTCTCGACCAAGTTTTCAAGAGAGGTGAAAACGCAGAAATCACCAAAACCAGCTTTAACCCTAAACATGTCTTCGCTTTTTATGCCCCCCTTCCAGTTAAATGTTGAAAAACCGCGTCTTCATACGCCACCTGCTAACGTTGGTGTCTGCTGTGCGCACAAATTTGTTCCATTCTGATCCGAATACAGTCACTACCTAAGCGGGTTTAGAAATGTGTTTCGCCGAGTTTCCGTTGGCGAAGTCGCACGGCAAATGAAGTGTTACCCAGTGACACACAAACACACACACACAAGACTGGCCCAGGCACAGTTTGGTTACGGGGTGCAATAACTGAGCATCAGGTCACTGAAGACGATATCACCGCTTAGTGGGCGTAATTTACTTCGCGGCGACACACCGTAAGATAAATGAACTTCATATGGTGTGTGCCGTATGTCACTTGTGCTGCAGTGCGTCAGCATCTAGGCTATCTGAAGGTGCCTGGTTAAGTTTTTCGCGATTGGCGGTGGAAGCGCAGCAGAGACCGAGAAGCGAGTTTTATAAAGTCCTTACGAAGAGCTCTAGTGAGCACGTGTAAGCTTAGACCATGCGCTGAGGGTAGATGAGTCAGCAGCACGCAAGGGCAAGGCACACTAGTGCGACAGCGAGCAGGCACTTACGTTGGCCAGGGGAGACAGCGTCGTCCGGTCCTGCAAGCCCTATTGGATCTCCTCATGCATGCACACTATTCTGATATTGGTATTATGCGCAAACTCTCCCCCTGGTAAGGATCACGCGGTAGATGAGGTGGACCAACACAGGGGCTAGATCGGAGTCCGGTGGGTGTTATCGGGAATGCGCACCCCATAACAAATGCCAACATGCAGTGCTGCATAGTGCCACGCCTAGGCGTGGGTTCATGCCGCGCCGTTTGGGATCCGAGCCGATCCTATTTTCTTATTGCGTGTAAAATCCTGGTCAGTCTGCCTTGTGGACTACTGTGGATTTTTTCTACTTTAAATGACTGAATACGATGTCATGCATGCTGCCTCTGCTGCACTTACCGGTGCAATAAAGGTGAATGGCGACTCTCGTGATTTGCAAAATCCTGAACAGTGCCGGAAACAGTGACCATCTGATTCCCCAGATACTACGCCGTGCCTTCTGCTCCGAAAAGATAAATCTCAAAAACCCAGAACCTACACCATGCATTCTTAACAATGTTGAGGTTATAACGCATTTCGACGTGGCTGCACTTTCAACAATCGACGGTACTGAACTGCGAACTGATTGTGATAAGTAAGGTTAGGGAATTATCACATTCAGATGGCGGCGAGGACGGTGGCTCTGCTTACTTTTCGGTCCCGGTCTAGAGGCCTTGCTGTTAATTACTTAACTTCGAGAGATTTATGATCGAGACGTGATGCTGACAATAACATCACTGACGCCTGTAATTATTTTTTTCATCTTAGTCTCCGTCAGCAGACAACGATATGAAAACTTTCGGCTGGAAATACTCAGGACTTGGCCTGATATTCAGCAGTCAGGGTCCAGACACAAGACAGAGTTCATGCAGTGCCTGCTCGAACTGCCGTCTTACGGCTAAACCTCCAATGTGAGTCTTTCTGTCCTCCAGCTGTCCCGGACATCGATGGCCATTCCGGCGAATAGGTGATTAGCGCGCTTTAACTTTGGTCTCATTCTCCGTTTTGCTGGGGCTTATGTCGTCGCCCACTGGAAGATTAAAGCATTTTAGTTCATGGTCATTCAGACGACCGGACAAAGAACTAAATCTAACGGATAAGCTAACGACCACTCAGGGAAAACAACTCTTAAATTTCGGACCGTGCCTGAAAAATGTCTGTTCCGAAGGATTTACCCAAAGTTTGCGCATTAATTTCCTCGGAAAGTAAACAAGACAAAGTGAAATTGGAGTTCATATACCAGAAAACACACGGAGAAGGCTGGGGTACCTACTGATGGGCTGAATCCCTCGCAGCTGCGTCAGGCAGCGGCACAAGATCAGCGAAACACGCGTGTCTGGGCTTTTTGTTTGTGACTGTGTTGTCAGCACACAATGCTACCGGTTAAACCGGCATCCGCTGGCTAACCAGTCATTGACAGCGATCTTGCTATAATCAAACAGTCAACAAGAGAAAGGATTTTAAAAGTTGTAAAAAGTGATCAGCACCCGGTTGCAAACTCATCCTGATATCGAGCTTGTTTAATGAACTACTTGCGCCTCGATGGTGGCCTTAGAGAGTTGTTGTGAGTATTCGAGCGATCACGGTGACTTTACAATGACTGGAGACTCGCCACCCTGCATTTTCAATAAAAGACATGCCTTATAATTTGAATTTCCGTGCGATATTTCTGCCCTAAGTACCACGGCTACAAAGTCCGATTCAGTTTTTCCGAGCGCTAGTCAACACTGAAAGTTTATCCACATTCTTTTAGAAAAAAATGCAAACATCAGTGTCCTCAGGAATATGCTTCATGTCAAGCTGCTGCGACTCCCCAAATTAATGACCATAGGAAGTCCGACAAATACACTACCGAAACCGGCAGAGCGGTTTGTCTTAAGCTTTCATCAACTGGTGCTTACAAAGATGGGAAAATTAGATTGGAACCGCACGAAGTTATGTTACCTTCGACCGAAATTTTACTCAGCCTATCCGAGATAGAAATATTTTCTGCTTTGGAGAAGTGATTTTTAAATCAAGTTTAGTAACTTGTCTATTTTTATATAAGCGACTGGGACTGTCTCTGATGATGGGTTAGAGTGAAAATCCGAAACGTCAGGACAACAAATTTATCGTTCCAGTGATCGCATCTTCGCCTTCTTAACTAACAATTTTATATTTTTTCAGCCATAAACCACTGAATTAGTAGAAAAATAGAGGGAAAGTGAGGACGACAGGACAGGGTTTGCTGTCAACTGGAGCCAATCTCCGGACTTAGTTGATGAGGATTTGGTAAGGCTGAAGACGCTTTTTCCTTAAGTCAACCTTCCTATCATCAGCTGGTTGGTTGAACAATTGGAGATCAATGACGTGTTCGACGTCTTGTGATTCAGACCCAGTCTGAAATCCCCGCTTGATTATCAACTGGACAGATGCACTTTTAATTTTCTCACTTTCACTTGGGTACCACCGCATGGAACTTTGTTGTATATGTGTTCTAATTGAGACATAGACGTCGCCATGATGATTGACAAGCATCTGTCTGCAGTTATTTACTGTACAGAAAGCTGGGGAACCCGTTGAGCCGTTGTTAATTTCTGGAGAACCGTATCGCTTCTTCTGGAGCTTTGCGGCGAGTGTGCACCCGGAATGCCACAATAATCAAGCAAATCCTCATGTAGTAGGAAAAGACAGAAATCATCCGATTCAGGGGTTTTATTGTGTTCAAGGCCCTGAGCTGCCCTCTCAGGTGGCACCGGCCGCTGGTGATGTCAGGGCTGGTGCTGACTACTTGTAGTCGTGCCGTGAAACAGTGGTGGCAGCTGCTTTCGTAGGTTTATGGGGAAGAGGCTCAAGTTGTGTCCAATTGGTGTATGTGTTGTATATCTCGAGGAGTGGTGTTCAAGTGGCGCATGGGCAAGTGCGACTCTGTGGTCGTATGTGCGTCCGGGCTGAAGTCGGTCAGGTGGCTGTAGGTCAGTGCGCGTGGAACCACTGGCTGCGAAGGCACATGGCCTTGAGGTAAAGTGGCCTCGAACAAGAATGCCAGGCAAGGCCATGATGGCTGTCGATAACAGCTTAGATCGCTGTCCATAGCCCCCACGCAGAAGTTTTATTGTTTCTTCGCACAGATCTTCAAGAAACATGTGGGGATGAACGATAGGAAGAATAAACTCAGGATTCAAACGTCGAGACTGGTTGAGATTATAGTTTTCGCGGATCAAAGATGAATGGGCGAGTTGAAAATTGGACATATGCTTGCTGCGCCCGCCATAGTAACGATTTCAGTCCGGCTTCATGATGTTGCAGACAGCATTTGTCCACGTACGGCGGTCCACAGAGGTAGATATGGAGCGTTTGACTCACAGCCTATATCAATCAGAGGTTTAAGAACCACCTCCATGTTCTGACGCACTGTGTTGAGACAGGTTTTCAGCTGTCATCACCTTCGTCACAACTAGTTAGGTGGCTGCATCCGATCTAGAATTAATGTTACAAACGACGAAGGATGTGTCCAAACTACCTTCGTCGTACTTACTGGATGACGTGGCATATGTTCTCTGTTTTGTCTCAACGTTTCCGAACTGCGTCACTCGATAGGAAGTTTATGTACTTCATTCGAAATAACTTCAACTTCCGCTTGTGTTTCACTCACAGAATCGATTATTTTCAGTCGTTGAGAGGGACTGACAAGAAAACACGGGTTATGCAGATTTTGATGACAACTGAGATGCCGCAATGGACTTACAGGTACTTTCAACGGCAACACTGATTAGAGCATGATTTTCGAGGCCTTCTCTCCATCTGAAAACAACGCCTCGAGATTTTCGAAACTGCCCAAGCCTGAAGGTGACATTCAGTAATCTTGAAGGCCATCTTCATCGCGAACAAATTCGCCCAGTGTAGGGAGCCTTGTACTAACGTTGTAGATAGGTTGCCGCATGCTTCGAATGTTGCTGACCCTTAAGGCCTGCTTACCGAAAGTCGCAACTTTGGATCAGTAGTCTCTGCTGCCATCTCAAGCTGATTCTGTCGCTGCATCGTCACCGGTTCATCAGAGAATTCTTCAATGATGGCCACTTGCTACTGTCATTCTGGTTAAATTGATGGAGAGAAAACAGATTTGTGTGCTCAAAAATACGGTTTGCATGATCTGTGACAGTATTTTGAAATCATTTTATACCCTTAGGATAGGTAGATTTTCATGTTTGGGTAGAA
Source organism: Spirometra erinaceieuropaei (assembly GCA_902702965.1). Lineage (NCBI taxonomy): Eukaryota > Metazoa > Platyhelminthes > Cestoda > Diphyllobothriidea > Diphyllobothriidae > Spirometra > Spirometra erinaceieuropaei. The sequence goes on from CACRXP010000015.1 coordinate 1,900,321, forward strand.
GACAACGAGGTTTAGTTAATCGGGGAGCAATTTTCAGTGCAAATCATGGATCTGTTTTCAGGAAGCCAATTGAGAACTCTTGGACTGTCAAGATTATGGGCAATTCTGGCCAACATTGCCGACAAAGACAAGGGAGACTGGAATGGTCATTTCTGGCTTGTTAGCCGTCGTCAGCCACCCATACCCCACCCCGAAGTTTGGAACACCTGAGGCTCGATTCCGCGACCTGCTGGTTAGAAATCCATCGACTCTAACCACTTAACCACGGGCTCCCTGTCCTGTCGGTACGCGATCATCAGGTGAATACCAAGAAAGCAATAGCTCACAGCAAAGCTGTAAACCTCGTTTTGTGACAAACAATCACTTCAGGCCGGCGGATCTCAGACACATTTCATCATTACTGTATTAACAACCAAATCAAGAATGACTACTCATTGGTCTAGTTCGACCATTACAGTCGCATGCAACAATGCGTCGATCACGGTGAGAAAGGGTTTTGGTTGGACAAGGGAATATAAACTCCCGTACTACAGGCAGCCGATTCGTTGACTTTAATTCTAACGTTAACGCTAATACTAACACTTACCTCCTGTCCCCATTACATCTAAAACCCCAACCCTTTTATCACCAACATCTGCCGATTTTTGAGGCTGTATACATTATGTTTTTCCCTAGTAATGCTTGGTAGTCGATTTTGGTAAACCAGTGGAAACGAAAGCGACTTTCGTAAGTAAACGGTCTATGCACGTGCTCTCCTGCGTGTTTTTATAGTGTAATCGCAACGTTGCGTCTGACGGAAGACTTGAAAGGTTGTTTTAGGGAACAGTAAAATGAGAGCCGATCCCTGGAGCCTGGACCCGTGAATAGAATAGATCGCAAATATCCAGGCCATGTAGATAAAGACTGCGACATTTCTGACTATGGAGAGAAAGGTGGAAGAGTTTTTAAAACATTGAGCGGCCAGACGCCCTAGGGGAACAAGTTTGCACATAGATGACTGGGCAGGTATGGGTTAGGCATTCTCGGTGCTTAACTTCTCTAAGTTTAGTGTAGTTTGCAGATCGGGGAAGGAGTAACGGTTGGTGGGCCCATTCTTTACATTCCATCGCATTCTCGGACAGTAATTAAAGGAGAATAACCTGCCTTTTTAAGGACTTATGTTAGGCGCTTCTTTAACCCCCCTAATCTCAGAGTGCACCACGTCACCTGCAGTTATTCCCTATTTGTTCAGCATTACTTTGACAAAGGAACTGTTATGGCTAATGGCATTCCGGCTATCACTCCTTCTCACTGGAATTCCCGAAGTTCAGCAAGTAGGCTGGGAGACTTGGCATCCGTGGTTTCAATCCCTACTCCGCATACTGCACTGGATGATAAGCTCACTGACAATGACTGAAGTCATCACGTTTGAGTTAAGGCGAACCTCGCCTCTCGTCTCTTTGTTTTAACGGGGTCGACTGACTCAGTCTGCTCTCGCCTTGCAAGCAACCGCAGCACATTCGAGTCTTTCGTTTTCTTCAAAACGATTTTACACCTGCTCGTTTGACAGTGGCCATAATTCACTGTGTACTTCTGCTCCTGCTGGAGGCGCATGGCGTTGTGAAGAGTCCTAGCTACTTGCGTACGATTGCTCCTAGCTAGCTGGCGATGGTTATCAAAATTCAACTTACTATAAGTCCATTGCAAACGCAATTTTAACGTTGGTGAACAAAGCATCTAACCTAGGAAGATCTCGCTGTTTAGATGGGATGAAAAACCGTCAGATTCAAACTATAGAAAGGTCATACAGTTAGTCAACCGACTCTTGTATTCGCACGGAGCGTTTGTGCAAGCTTTAGGGCTTCCCTGGGCAAAGCCAAATACTGGAATCTGAACCTTGACGTCTGAACGTCCTCAACCCTCTCCGCCCTAATGATTTTTAGAGGTTGCTTAACTTTTGCTACTCTGCCCTCCCTGATGGTGGAAAATCGAAAGCGTACGTTTGCCGGACTTCGCGTACTTACATGGGTATCATTGCTGAACAAATATCCGATTATTTAATACCTCTCCTCATTTGAGGCAGAGGATTTTACCCACTAGGGTTTTTCCGTGAGGGAGCTGCTTTCCTGACAGATAGCCGGAGTTTAAAATTTGCCTGTAATCCGACTTCGGTAACAATCGGGAGATGGCACCGAAAAAAGTCTGTCTAACCAAAGCAGCCTGTCTTATGGGACAGGTGGTAATAGGGGTTTTATGGGTGGTGGCTGGTTGAGATGTACGATAATAGGCGACGGAAAGCCTTATTTGAACAGATGAATGATCGAAGTTGGCCCGCTCTCCGTTCCGTTATTACAAAATGTGTCGTGAAAGGCAGTATAGTGGTAACGGACGAGTGGAAGGAGTATAGTCGTCTTCCCTCAGAAGGTTATCTAAATTTCTATGTTCACCACTCCAAGAACTTCAAGGACCCTACCACAGGACAGCACACCAATGCCATTGAGGCATACTGGAGTAGACTGAAAAGGAAACTCTACGAGGGAGGCCCTGTATGTGGTCGAGCTGTGTGGGCTCACATAGACGAAGTACAGTATCGTCTTTGGTTTGGCCTCAATGCCATGTCTTTGACAGATGGCTGGGAACTGTTCCTATCCCATGTTGTGCGGACTTATCCTATTTTAAAGTGATTTTGTTTTGTAATAAACTGCCATAATGCGAATGTATACCGTATATTCAGATGTACGTGTAAAACGATGGGGAAGGTTGTGTAACAGAGATCATCGTCCATGTAACCTCCTGCGATTTTCGTTCGGCCAGCCCATGTTAGACTGTCGGGGAAGTCCAAGTAGTGCGTGAAAGTAGGCCTACGACCGTTGATATAGCCTGAAGGCGTTTGGGTCCACTGTTAAAGGTATTATTTCTAGGTAACGGATTTTTGAGTGCCATCTTCCGATTTTTACCCCGACTTCGTCCGATCATGATCAAAAGATTTTTCGTTATGCATGTCAGCACAAAAGGCTCAATGATTAACACATGTGAATAGAATAAACGCAATTACTGGTAACATCGAATCCTAGAGTGGTGTCACGTGTGGCGCCGATTAAGTAAAATTTGACGATAAGACTAGCTGTCCTCTTTATTTTTTAACACTTAATCGATACCGGTTACTTGGAGGGTTTTTCGCTAGCCCCGTGCTTTCTAAGTAAGCGAAACAGAATAGAAGATGAGTACGACGGTTTTAACCTCCGACCGTATCAACTGATAGCAAACTCTTTTATTCGTCTAGCGATGAGCAACCACGTCGTCTGAGTATACGCTGCTTTTTTAGAGGCGAGCGATAAACGAAGATTTTTTGAAGACTGTCTGTATCTTGAGATTCCGGCCTTAGAATGAGTTGTGCGTGGTTTAGAGTTATGTCACAGGTATTTCTGATTTGGATTTGATGTCGGCAAGACAAAATGCAGACTAACGTATTCATACTTATATTGAGACGAGGAGGTGCGTTGAGCAAACTTGCGAAATTAGCTTACAGAGAAGGTACACGCACGTTAACTGTTAGATTATCGGTAGGCCAGTATGCTGAACTCAGACCTACCGAGCCAGTCTGGGTTAGGTTAGGTTGGAAGGCTAAGTCATGCAAAACGTACGGCCTTGCAACGGCACCCACTCGATTGTGCATAAATCGCTGCCCGGGAAGAAGATTGGTTAGCGCAGTAAAAGTACATTCGCCAGTGAGGGTTAGTGCGATGCTCGCGAAGCATGCAGTACCAGCGCAGGATTTCTCTTCTGATGAAATATCACTAGAGCGCCATCGTCGTCTGCGCCCCCAAAAGTAATTTTATACATAATGATTACATTCGACTTTATCAGGCTGAGTGCTCTTACGGGAAAAAACTGGTAAAATGGAGCTTAGGAGATTATGTTTCCAGGGGACTTAACTTAGATGGTAGTCAAGCGGATGCTTATTACGCGTTATCAGCAAGTATTGGGGGGTCTGCCTTGCGATGTTTTACGTCACGATGTCCATACGAAGTTCTTCTTGCAACGCTTGCATTGGAAACCCTTAGAATCTTATTGAAGACAAGCGCTCAAATACCAATTCTGGCCTTGTCTCAGAACGACCAAAAGCCATATGATTGGCCCGTTACGCCATAATGTACGCACAACCTATTTTCCAGCGACGCTTATGCACACTTTAAGTGGGAGTAAGCTCTTCGGGGAGGGAATGAGTTGTACTGGGTGATAAATTACTGAACCCACCCGTTCTGTCTGATTTCATTCACTTTCTTCTACAAAGATAACTCCTCTACTTTGGTCGTAAATCTCTGCAGATGCGAAGTGCATGCCATCTAAAACGGAGTGGCAATAAGTTGACGCGTCCCGATGGGATAAACCGCACCATCGAATGAAGATTAACCCAGCGTAATTAAGGAAATTCTAGAATACACACGAAAATTGTAACGGGCGGCAATTAACTCGCCGTTTATGTCTGTATAGTCAAAAATGCTTCGTAGAGTCGTTTTTCCATAACCTCAAATGCAAACCATGAAGGGGTCGACGATAGCAGAGCTCGAGATCCAGTCGTTCATTAAGCCTTGTGACGGTAGGGCCCAGGGGGCGACTTTAACAAACGAAGCAACTGGACCTGTGAAGAACACAAAAAATCACCTATTTTTTTCTAAAGACCAGATGGAATGGGTGTCCCGAACAGCATTCTGATTTTGGAGCGTAAATAATCACAAACTACTTAAATATAGATAGTAGGCAGGTCCGCCTTCGTTGTATTTCTTGCCTAACAGCAACAACTCAGCTTAAATATTCATATGAAATTTCGGACAGTGTCTGAAGCGGTCTGTGTTTCGTACGATTTATTCCATGTCCTCGCATTAATTTCTTTGGAAGTTAAACAAGGCAGGAACGACTCCATGAGGCCATTTAAAGCGGTATAGAACTGAGTATTCCACGGGCATAGACATGTGGTTATTAAAAAAATACGCGCCATAAAGGAACCCATATGTTTACAGCGTAAAGGTACTGTCGCCAGAAGATTCATCACTTTGGCTGCTCTATGCCTAATGAGCGAAAGTTCTAGTTTGCTTAATGTCAGCGTTCTTTAAACTCAAAAAGTGATTTTCGAAATAATCTGGAGTTTCCGCACGCTTGAGGCGGTTGAGGTTGGGTGTAATGACGGTTCTTAAGGTAACAACGAGAGACACCCACGAGATTCTTTAAAGTCTAAGGCGCTACTCTGAACCTGCAGTACATCTAACTCTTTCAGGATTAAAACAGCCGCAGGACCCTTCATTTTAGCCAACCTTGATAAACCCGTTCGTAGGCAAAATGTTATTAACAACAAAGACAAGGGAGACGGGAATGGCCATTTCTAGCATATCAGCCGTCATCAGTCAGCCACACCCAACCCCGAGGTGTGAAACACCTGAGGCTTGATCTCGCCACTTCCTTATTAGAAGTCCAAAGCCTCTAATCACTGAGCCATAGGTTCGTTGTCCTGTCGACTTCGATCGGGAATATACAGTTGGGGAGTGGCACTCACCGATCAAAACCGACAGGAAAACGGGCAAGTGGCCCAGTGGTTAGGGGCGTGGACCTCTAACCAACAGGTCGCCAGTTCGAGCCTCGGGTGCTCCACACTCCAGGGTTGGGTATGACTGGCTGAAGACGGCTAATAAGCCAGAAATTACTACTTCCTTCTCCCTTGTCTTTGTGGGTAATACCATTCTGCCTATATCAAGCGCCGTTATGCGGCTGCTGGTTGGGCTGTGGTGATAGCACGTAAGACACAACGGGATAAGTGAGTTCCGAAAGAACGATCGGCGGGCGAGAAATGGGCACAGTGACTCAGAGAACACACGACCTGTTCAACACTTAATGAATCATCACACACCAGGAACGCGCTTCCAGTGCACGTGAGGTCTGCATGTTTCGACATGTAACGTTGCGTCTGCCGTACAGACAAGGAGAGTTAAATGCGCCATGACGGCGTCACTGGGAGTGGCGCGGGATGTGAACCGAGTTCATATGTAAGCACAGATGTGTGGACAGGCAGACAGGGTAAGTTGTGGTGTTGGATTATGGTCTGCAATATTTGTTGGAAATGTTCGCGGATATGATTAGGATCGAAGAGGCCAATGAGCTGACTGAGCGTCATTGAGTAGTGTCTGACAGTGAGGACTAATCGATTTTGTGCGCACACACATAGTAGATTTGGCCGAGTATACAACTAGCGAACAAAACGACTAGAGACATAATCTCCTTTGTGAACTCAATCAATTGGCATGCAGAGACTTTGAAAATACACCGCCAGTTAATGATTCTTGTCCCTTTTGGGCCCTCAATATCCAAAAAGGAATCTTTCATATGTGATGAAAATTGGCACCGTTTAACTGAGAAGGTAAGCAGACTCGCTTCCCATTACCAGCCAACGGTTAGCCGAAGTCCTTAGGATGACCCGCCTTGAGCGGCCGAACGGAGAAAACCAAAAGTTTTGGCTTGCAATTCCTTACGTGAGGAACGTATCAGACGCGACGGCAAGAATCCTGAAGCCGTTCGGGATCGGTGTAGCTCATAAGCCAGAATCAACAATCAGACAGCGAATAATGAGGTCTAAAGACCGGCTACCAGTGACAGAACAATCAGCGGTGGTCTACAGCATACCATGCCAAGACTGTGATGCGAGGTATGTTGGTAAAACTGGCAAAGGTCTTGGCACAAGATTGCATGAGCACCAACTTGCAATCAACCGCAAGGACAAGCTGTCTATGGTTTATGTCTACGTACAGCAGAAGAGCCACAATTTTTCCTTTTAAAAAACAGAGTTAATCGGCCGAGACAATAATAAGATGGCCACACTGATGTTCGAAAGTTGGTCCTCGACTGGCACACTTTACAGAGCCATAGATCTGCATCCCACCTAGCATGCAAATGGACCAACCGAGTAAGGCTCTATACAGTGCGTCTTAGTACACCAAGTTCACGAACTTCCCTGCAGTGCCTACTTACGCAGAAGTACAACCTTGTCTACGCGTGACGCACATGATCAGATCGTCGCAGCATAAGTCAGTCAAATCACGAGACAGAGTGGGACTGGGAACTCACCTACGTGAGAGTGCCATAGAGGCTACGTTAAGGTGGAGCCACTGGGTCAGATCCCCAGTCCATCCTCAATCATTCTAAACACCATCTGTACACCGCAGAGACGACCGTGTTATCTCCGCAGTTGAAAACGTTCTAGGCCGTGATTCTGGTGGGTCCTGATAAATTTAAGC
>CACRXP010000015.1:1914913-1941053 GCA_902702965.1 Spirometra erinaceieuropaei
ACAGGTCACGCGGAGTCTGCGATGGACCAGGTCAGCGAACGGCACGCGGAATTGGCCTGCCCGTCTATAACAAATGCCATACATGGGATGTGCAGTGGCACGCCTAGGCGGAGGCCAACGCCGCGCTAGCCAGGAGAGAATGTGCGGTAGATGCTGTGCAAGTCTGCCGTCACTTTAAACTACTTCTTTTGCAAGCCACTGTCCCTGCACCTACCCTGCTGCGAGGCACACGGTGGACATCGTCGGCAACGACGGTCCAATTGTCGCAGGGGTCTGACCTCCATTTTTCGGCAGAAATTTTGCACGGACGGGGGGCATTTCATTGGACCTGCAGCTTGAGGTTGAAATCTGCAAGTGCGCTGACATGAGGACTAACAAGCAAAAATCGACAGAGTTCCTGATTAACAAACTGTCGATGCAAACGAAAATGCAAGTTCACGGAAAAAGCACGTAAAACGGAGATGCGACCGCCGAAATGGGAATTCATTTGCCTAAAAGTTCGGATTAACGCTCGAAACGGTGTAGTTACGAAAGGACCACTCCAGACGCGCATGGAGAACATGCAGCAGTGAGGAGAAACAAAACGCGCCTTCAAGTAGCGCTTTATTCAGCCGCAGCGTCCCCTGTGTGTCCATAACCCTTGTCTGGCTATCATGAGGAGTTCGAGCGAGAATTCGAGGCTCTGGGCGAATAAAACTTTTACATTCTAGTGGTCGCAAGTCTTTCTTGCCAAAGGGTGCTACAATGATCAGTCAGGCGGGTCCTACACACGAGGGTTAGGTTACAAATCTCTATAGTTGATTAAGTTTAAAGGAAATGCTACCTTTAATTAATTTACGTAATAAATTTGTTTTTCGTGAGAGACTAGAACCGCCAGTGCCCTGGAGTGGTAGCTTGTGCGCGAATTTGTTTACCGTGGAACATAATTTAGCGTCTCCACCCGTATCCTCATTCCTTAAAAACCCATCGTGTTCTCAGAGCAAGAAAATGTCTAGGCGACTTAAAGAAAATGTAGCCGGTGAGGCTGGGGTCACGTTTACGCGTGTTAAACACACGTTACCCACTAAATCCACATAAACCAGTCGTCAGAGAGGGGGCCTCAAAACTCTCACTAAGGAGAATTGTCATAAAGGCCACGTTAAGAGTGGAGCCACTCTGGCCAGATTTTCCAGTTCTAAGTAGAATCGAGCCGGCAACTTTCCAAGCATCGACCGTCCGTGCGTCACAATCGGCTGGTACGAATTCCGTCTCTCCCTCTCTCTCTTGCTTACTCATACAAGTGGTAATATTTAGCCAAGGCGACTTCACCAGTGTTTTTGCACATAGCGGAACACTGAACCTTCACTAGTCTCCAACTTACCATACCAATAATATCAATAAATTATAGCAAACCAAAACCAGCCAGTCTGAGAATGCAGGAGTAATGTAAGCATTAACAAACAGCATTGTATGCAATTAAAGAGGCTTGATGAAAATTGCAAAATGATGTTTAAAAGGTAAGTTTACGGAAGCGTAAGCGGTGTTGGGGTACCTGGCAAGGTATACATGCAGATGTTGAAAAACCCGAAATAAGCGAAGACAGCAGTGTAAATAGGAAATATCTATCAGAGAAGAGTATTTTCTCAAGTAATTATTTTTCTCCCCAGAATTGCAGACCATCAACCGCAGCAAAGAGGAAGACTACGCAACCGCACCCAGGTCGACGTATGAACTCAAAGAGGATTGTGGAGTACTTTCAGTACCAGGTGACTGCTGCCAACCGCGTTAACCTGCCAATGCAGACGCCAAATGCGGCAGGGAGCACAGCACGAACGGCTGTGTCCAGGTGTGCCCGATGCAGAAAGCGGAAAGCACTTAGAACCGGCTCGGTGTTTAAAAGAAGCCAATTAGAAATCGGAACAGTCATGAAGATTTTGCTGGAATGTTTACAGGGAACAAGGGTCGCCAAGTGCAAAGAGGATGTTACTGTGGTTCAGCCTGAACGTCATACGGTTAAAGGAGGCATGAGAAATCTTCCGGTCGCATACTGCGCAAGCCTACACAGTGCGGCAGTAGTCGGCATGTCCGAAGTAACGTAAACAGTTCATCCTTGGACTGTGAATGAATGTCTGCGCATAAAGTCGGTTCGAGCCGACTGCCCCATAATCCCTCTGAGCTAAGTCTCGGTTACATAAACGTTGAGTGCAAGGAAGTGTCCGCAGCCGCCTTGGTACATGGAGAGAACCGAGTTAGTACGACGCTCCTCGACTCTCTGAACTTAGCTCCAGGGAAGTAATAGCTGGGAGGAGAGTAGTGTCTGAAATGACCTCATTAAATGGAGATAGTCGGGCTGGTACGATCGTTTCTCGACTGTCTGAGTAAGGATCTAGAGATGCTCAATTTATCTGACCTAAGTTCAAGGCAAGTAAATGTGAGGTGCAAGGTAGAGTCCGCATTCGCCTCGACACCGGTAGGGAAACGAAGTGTTACGATCGCTCCTCGCTTTTGTGAACTTACGTCGAGGGAAGTGTGGGCTGAGTGCAGGGAAATGCCTGTACTTGCCTCGGTACATGGGGGAGCCGGGATGGTACGATCGCTTCTCGACTCCCTGAAATAATCTCAAGTCAAGAAAATGCGGAGTGCAGGGTAGTGCCCACATTCGCTCCGGTAACGGTAGGGAACCAAAGTGATACGATCGCTTCTCGATCCTCTAAACTAAGTTGAAGGCATGTTATAGCTGAGAGCAAGGCACTGTCTGCAGTGGCCTTATTGCATGGAGCGTCCAATTAACAAATAAGTATGCCTACTGAAACAAGTACAGTAGGAAGTTCTGCGTATGGTAGTTTGCTTGGGGTCCTACAACCTACCATTACTCAACGGACAAAGGTGCATCTAGTACCTGTGTCTGTGTGGTGGGCGCAGTTATGAGCAATAAAGGTTATGCCGAACAACCAAAGTGAAAGACAGCAACCATCAGTTGGCAGATGCTGTCATCGGGCCTTTGAGCGTGCGCTTTGTATGCAGCACGTGGAACACGAACATTTGTGAACAAGTAACCTGCTACTGTAAAAATAAGCATCGTTGGAATGAGGAGGGAATTGCATAGAGACGATAAGACTATGCTATTCAAAGAAATGCCAATACGTGGCGACATCAGCATGTGAGGAAAACATTGGTCTTGGGATTTGCAGCGGTTTGGGGGGAGGGGAGAGGAAAAGCAGAGACCGGCAAAAAAGAACAAATGCCAAGAAGTGGACAGACAAGCCAATCAGTTCTCAGAGAGACCGCCTGGCAAAATCTGAGGATGAGACTGAGCCAATCAGGTAACTGCGGTTGGTCTGTCTACCGGTTGCCTGGTGCGCCCACGGAGGCGGAATAATATAACGGCCCTGAGGGAAGGCTACCTGTTAGATAGGCGGAGTGTTGAAGGGCGCGAAGTGCTGGGACCTGGCAAACAGTGTATCATTTAAAATGTCTCCAAGCCATGTTCAATCTAATCTGACCATCCAAATGCTGGTTTGAGAACTGGGGAGGGAAACAATGCCAGGAACTCTTCAATCGCTAATGGCGATCACGGCAACCGCTGCACTCAGACAACCATCAGCAGTCTAGTCTGAAGGAGGAAAGAACTGCATACATGGGGGTGCTGATACTTGAGAACTCTTCTAGCATGCGGAACACAGAGTCCAAGCATGTAGAACAACATAGGAACTGCGCAAGTACTCGAGGCAAGCATGTCATACTTGAGAGAATGAAGGCACCAGGCGATGATAACTGTTTCTCAAAAGTCAATCACATAGATGCTACAGCGGAGTCTTGCCGAAAGGTTGTGGTGACTCTGAATGAAAAGGGGAAACAGCTCAAGTATGCTCTGGGGAGCAGAGCCGCAGAGGATAGCAGTCCTACGACCGTCCCTGATGATGGGTTCGAGTAAGAATCCAAAATGTCAGGCTAATAAACTTCTTGTTCCAGCGATCGGGGCCTGTGTCTTGAAACGATCGGCCCTACGCGGTATGATCCAAACAAATCCGCGAGATATCAAACATAGTTTACTCAAAGGAAATAAGATGTTGCACTGGATTTTGAAGAGGAGCGGTTCCACTAGTCCATCTGCGTCAATGCTCCGATACAATCAAAATGTGATAACAGCACCCATCTCGGACATGACACTCCAGTGGAATGAGCATTTAACTTAGCTTCTAAATGCGGTAAGTTCAGCTGCCTCAACTGGAGCCCAATTTAGAGAAGGTCTCCCGGCGCCAGAGTACGTACGATCACTGTGCAAAAGAAAATGCTCCGATGATGATGAGACTGGTGAGAACGCTCCGACGGCAGACATCTACAGCTATTGCTTAACGACAGTAGCCGACCGGCAAAAGATGTCCGCAAACTGAAGCCCAACGTCTTCGTTTTGACATGCCGACGTGTAAAAAGCACGGTGTCATTGCTAAAAAAAGTGTTCACAGTTGACAACTTGTACTGTGAAGTGCGGAGAAAAACAATTACGTGAAGTTTTCGGCGAGAGGGAGTGCGTAGATCAGTGCTTCCTTTCATGCGCCGAGCCTTCGAAGATCGCCACTGCCAGAGATAGAATACTCTTTTATTTTGCATAAAATTTGCCTCTGTTCATCATGAAGTTCCATAGTTGATCATGCTGCATGCTAGGACGCCACAGAACAAGGAGCAGAGTCTGGGGAAAGTAGCTGGAAGAGTGACATCCTCCGTCACCTGGAGTATCCGTCACGACTGCCTTCTGTCAAAAGCGTGAGAATGGATTCGCCAACTGACCACTCCGTCGTTGAAATATGCTGTGGTCCTTAAATTACGAATTTTAGCTAGGTTGATGGCCTCGCTGCACTGTCGAGCTTCTTTGCAGACATGGAGTGTACTGGGCCTCAGACAAGCTCACCGACGACCGAAGGGATGGAAGCAAAAGTAGTCGTCATGGAGTCCGAAGTATGGCCATTCGTGGCTGCGAATACAAGTCTGGGTTTGGTAGGCGGCTTCTATTACTTTTTTTATTCTGCAGTGTCACGCATTTAGGCACTGAAGACGTCAGGCTCGGTCAGCGAACAAAGTATGCCCTCCACCCTCTTCCCATGGCTACTGTTCATTGGCTGCTAACTTATGAAATGTTAACCGCAATTCTGAAATGCGATTTCAATTCGAAAAGATTAGATAGGTAACGTTGCAATATAAACCATCATGTAAAATAATACTTAAATATTTCAGCCATGTCAAGATGTCGGCTTTCGAATGAGCTCCTTATTGACCGCTTGCAAAAAACTACACTGTAAAAACATGACTACTTAGGTCGCACGAATTTTTCTCATTGACTTCCGATGCCCTTATAAATTCAAAAATATCTTGCAAAAAAAACATGCATAAAAATATTAATTTTTTTACTCATTTGCTAGAAAATTGCTTCTTAAAATTTTATACTTGGAAGACGGGTATAATACGGCTTTACAAAAGTTTCTAATTATGCCCGTTCGTAATACCTCGTGTCTCAGCATTTATTAACGTTGCGTGTAAAGTTTTACAATATGGCCTAAATCGACTGCTAAATTTTAGGAAACCCATATAGTCTCCACTTCATACTGTAGAGAAATGTATGGTTTTCCGTACACGGAAAATATTCAACTTGTAGTTGGTAAACCCTGAATGAAAGTGTGACGGCAAGTCGGGTTTAAAATTATTCGGTTAACTGAAAAAGTTTTTTGGAACCGAACTATACCCTTCTTCCAAGTATAACATTTGGAGAAGACGTCATTTTCTGCCAGATAAGTGAAAGAATGAATATTTTATGCATACTTTCTGCAAGATATATTTTGATTTATAAGGCATCAAAAATCAGTGTGAAAAATTCATGCTACTTATATAATCTTTTTTACAAAGTATAGGTTTTGCAGGTGGCCAGGAAGAAGTTTGTTCAAAAGCGGGCATCCTGAGGTAACTGAATTATGCTGCATGGTGATTAATATTACAACCCTACTCAGGTAATCTTTTCGTGTCGAAAACACATCTCAGAATTTCGGCTAACATTTTATGCGTTAGCACATCTACTGTACTTATATTACTGTAGCGGATGACACACCGAATAAATCGGGTACGCGACTATCGGCCGAGTACACCGGCATCTTTGAAATCGTCGTGAGACTACTTTAAAGAATAAGCTGTGAGTGTGCACTAGATTGTTCTCAAGAAAATCCAAAGCCGGTTGAACTTTGCTTTGGAGTCTGCCCCCGATCAATGCTGAAAACTTGCCGCAGGCAGCCGATCAAATCCGTCTCATGACGAACGTCCTTACGAGTACGAAGTAGCGGTACATCAAAAGGCACTGTGTGGCATTTTCGACTGTGGTTGAAATTGTAATTAAGTTATACCTGTAAGAAGACTGCTAGTGGAACAAATCCGCACCTGTGTCAGTCAATCACTGACGAGTTTGTCAATGAATTCCGTACCTTCTGCTGCCCTGTAACTCGATTTGTTCTCAACTTCTGAATTTCTGTGAAAAACGCTATGCGATTCTGAGAAAAACGCTTTCGGGTAACCGCAGGTAAGTCGCTAATTTCGAAGATCGGCATCTGTGACCGCCATTGTGGCGATGAGGTACGACACAAATACTTAGCCCCTTCTTAAAAAGCAACAAGTAGGCATCGATACTGCCTCGCAAAACGTCCAGAAAATGGCAGCAGGTACCTCGTAAAGGAGGGACGAGCTCGCGTTATGAAACAGTTCAACCATTTGGTCGAAGACTACGTAGGGGGAGGAGAATAGTGCTAAATTTGCTAAGCTTTCTCAACTTCCTCAGAAATGCGTGAGCTTAGAGTAAATACCTCAGTCTTGGTGTGAGCCGGGATGCATAAGTTTCAGTGGGCCAATCGCATATTACTCAAGAGCCACCAAAGGGAAGTCAGTAGTATACTAACGTTTATTTATTCACCACACTTCCCAACAGGAGTGTTAGCTGAAGATCAGACACGTGTTTCGTTTGTTTCTGCCGCTACACGGGTTCGAACCCCAAGTTCTCTAGACCTGTGATTGAGTATGTCTGACTGACGACGGCTGGCGAGCGAGAAACGGCCGTCTCAGTCTCCCCTGTCTTTTACTCCCAGCGAAGGCTTTGGATTGAGTGCCAGGGTCCAACGGGGCTAACAGCGTTCCCTGTGTGCTTCCTGATAAATATGAATCGCAGTGTTCAATGCAAGGCTTTTAATTTCCGCAGAACTTGATGCGTGAACTCGAAGCAAATGCTTCGAGACAGAACGCCTCAAGCGAGGCCCGAAAGGAGATATTGATAGCTGGACTGAAGTGCATCAACTTCAGGGGAATAGTTGTGTGATGATCACAAGCAGTCAACATGTAGCCGGTAGTACACAAGTGTAGGTGCGGATACTAACTAAAAAGCTCAGACAACTGTTTCGCCAATTTTTGGTTAGTACAGGTTGTGATGGAAACACCAGGACTAAGGCTTGCAAGAGGTTTAGCTGGTCAAAACACTTTATGAATTATGAATTACTCAAAACTTGCAAAAATATCTATGAATTACGTGAGCCTGGTAGTCATCTGGTGGATTCTAGGTGAATTAACTAGGAAATTCTGCTTGGGCAGTCAACTTACTGTCTCAGATTTGGTGGATTCCAGACGTTGAGTAGGTTGGGCGGGTAACTCGACCCAAATGTGATTAAACTCGCGTCTTCCGGTGGGGACTTGCAGCTCAAGTGGTTAGAGCGTTGGCTGTAATAAAGCCTTCCGCTTACTGTGGGGGTTCGAATCCCACCAAGGAGCCGAGTTTTTCACTGTGGAGTCAATATGAATTATTCAAAATCTGCCAAAATATCTATGAAAACACTTTCTCTTAAATCCCCTAAGACATGGAACAAGCCGTAGCAGCAGATCCAGCAAAGCGGCTTCCTTTCGAAAGGATGAAAAAGCAGGAGTTCGCTTAATGACACGATAGGGGGCAAGTCATGATGGAAGAATTTAATTTGTCAAATCTGGGTAGGTGAGTCGGAGTGGCGGACTTCAGCCGTTATCTCCAGTTATAAGGCGATGGTGAAACGTGCGGTTTGGCAGTGATCAGAGCCAGAGGAGGGGGGGGGGCAGGGAGGCGACAGTATTGCGCAAAACCTCAACCGAAGCCAAACAAGTGAAGTGGCGGCCTCGACAGAGAGGTTACATGCCAAGTCAGTCATTTCGTCTGACTCAGTCCCAGGCTCAAATTTGCTGCAGAAGGCGTGGAGCGGACTTTGCCCGATATTTTCTCATCATAATATAGCTGGCGCGGTTGTCAAACTAGCGAAATGTGTCAAAGACTGTGGTTTTACAATGTTGCGGACTACCGAAGTGAAGATTTTTACACGCAACACATACAGGAGGCGGGGGGGGGGTCAGATTGCAGGGTTGATCGAATGGATAATATTACCTGTGGACTGCGTTCCAGCAGACAAAACAGACGGCGCAGAGGTGCTGATGAGGCTGCGGACAGGGCTTTCTGCATACTGAGCAGATGGACTGGCCGAAAGACATGCACAACTGAAAGGCAGACGTTTTGCAGCAGTGTTAGAAAGCCAAATTTTTTGTAGGGGAAAAAACGTGCATGGCATAACTCAAGGACTGACAGTGTGCTCTATAGCAGGCTGAGAAGAGGAATGGCAACTTGTGCTGAATCTACTGCACTCTCCGCTCCTCCCTCCATCTGGACACGGTGTCGAGACAGAGTCGGGAGGCGGGAGAGGGTGCAAGTGACCGGCGCGGCGAGAACCCGCACCTAGGCGTACCAACACACGCCCTGGTGCATAACGTACACCAGCCAGGATTTTATACAACAAGTGGAGGGCAGGGACTGAGAGAGGGAATGCCACAGAGGCCACATTAAGAGGCTTGACTACCAGTCCGTCAGTCGGTCACACCACACACGCACACACTAGGCTGACTGCAATGTCCATAATTCGGGGACAGGCGTAAACACTGAATGGGGCTGTGAATGACAAACCATTAAAAAGAGATTGCTAAGGGGTCTAATCGAAAGCCGATAAAAAGGCAGTCAAGTAACTTTACCCAGTGAACCTCACAAACGACGCAGTTAAGTGTGGATTTGTGTCCGTCTGATGGAGTCAATGGGGTGGATCCTGAAAACAGACAAACTGATATTCATATCGAAGCCCTCCCGAATTAGAGAGCTGCGAGGCTAAAATGGTCGTTTTGCATTTATTTGCCATCCCCAACCTGGCGGCATATCGGGAAAGCCCAGCACTCGAACTGAAGGGCGTTCTCAATGACGCTGTCACTAGGCACGCTGAGTGCGCGCGAGCGTTGGCTGCGACTGACTCTACAGCCACGGTTTTCAGGGTGGCGTTTTATCTGTGGGGAACTGTAGCAACGCCACCAGACAAGAGCAGATTCGACATATATCGAGCTCACATTCACACACCAAAAAAATGAAGCCTCTTGAGCACTGTAAAGGCGTTGGGTATATTAACCGACCTCAAGCTTTGGACGCTCGAGATCCATTTTTACCGTTTGTTCTTCAATACTGCCAATAGAAGCGAAAAGACGAGTCCCAGGAAGCAGTCTTGAAGAAGGAGACACGATCACTGGGACAATAGCTTTATAAGCCTAACATTTCGGATTCCTGCTCGAACCCATCATCAGAAACAAAAGCAGATACGGGTGCTTCGTGCATAAGGGTGCATACGCAAAGGGGACGAAAGGCCTCACTGCATGGTCACCAAATTTTGGCGAGCGTTCCGCATGTCAATAACGTTTCGGAAGCTGTCGGCCGCCTCCTCGCACCACTTGGGGTTGAAGTTGCACACAGAACGGAGGCAATAATCAGGCGTCAGGTAACGAAACCGGAAGACCCGCTTCCACGGCAAGAAACGCCCGGAGTCGTTTATCGGATCTGGTGCAGTTGCGGACAAAGCAACTACGTCGGCGAAGCCGGAAGACAGCTCCGAATGCGAATGGCCGAACACGCTGCAGCGGTGCGGAGAAATGACGCTAGCTCTCAAGTTGCGGCTCATTCGACGAGATCCGACCACACATTAAAATTTGACGAGGCCGAAATTCTCGCAAGAAGTGACAACCGCGTGAGTCGGGAGCTACTTGAGTCATGGTTTACTGACCCCCAGTCTATTAAAAAGTGCAATGATCTTCCCGTTCCATAATCGGTGCTGAGACTTCGCCTAGGCGGAGTAATTGGCCACGCCGAGAGCGAACAGGTGAACACTTTTCACAACACCAGGGTCAGTGCGTCAGATGGTCGAGTAATCATCGCACCAACATCCAACGCACGTGATGAAAT
Organism: Spirometra erinaceieuropaei; assembly: GCA_902702965.1. Taxonomy (NCBI): domain Eukaryota; kingdom Metazoa; phylum Platyhelminthes; class Cestoda; order Diphyllobothriidea; family Diphyllobothriidae; genus Spirometra; species Spirometra erinaceieuropaei. The sequence goes on from CACRXP010000015.1 coordinate 1,925,202, forward strand.
TGCAGCAATCAAAGACGCGAATGCCGGCCAGCAAGCAATCATCACACCAAGTGCGACGATCCCTGATGAAGGGGGAGTCGTGAATATTCATAGGAATGCGGTAGCATGGCGACTGCATCCTGCAAATACTGCAGTCCCTTATGCATGAAGCACCAGTATCTGCTTTTGTCTCTGATGATGGGTTCGAACAGGAATCCGAAACGCCAGGCAAATTAGGCTCTTGTCCCAGCGATCGTGTCTCTTGTTCTTCAATATCCGCAAAAGAGAACTAAGGTGGGAGTGGCTGAGTTCTTTAATCTGGTTTTGGTTGATTGTTCCGGCTTTCTGGTGGTTGCGGAGAGTTGTCACGAGGACAGCTCATCCTCAATTTGGCGCTGAGGAGTATGGTACAATGAGATCAGTAATGACTAGCTGTACCATCGACACGCGTCCGGCCTCCCGTACTGACGAGGCCTTCAGATGCCAACTTTGTAGGAGTCAGAACTCATATAATCAAAACCCTAGCTACAACTGTAAGCGTGTTGGTTATCCGCAGCAAAACCGTCACTACAGGGACCGAGACATGGCATATCGGCAGTCATAAGTGCTATGGTAGTGAACACGGCCCTTAGCCGAACAGAAGACCTTTCAGGGGAGATATCCAACCTCACGCCATACTTGCTGCATCTTCAAAATTGCGGAATGTAACCTCGGAGCCGTGCAAACAGGAGATTCCAAAGACTACAATGGAAGTTGAAACTCTGCAGGACTAACTTCCAACAGACAACAACAAGTGTGTGAAACACCGCCTGTCATTGGGAGAAATTCATCAAGAAGTGTGACCGTCTCCTGGAAAATGGCAGCACCTTTCAGGACAAGTTCAATCCGAATTTCTCCTCCAGAGGGATGGTGGGAGGATTAATAGCGTGCGGGAAGGTTTTGCAAATCAGAATGAATTGTCCATCTTATGTATGAACAGGAGTTACAGGACAAGTCGGAGTATACGGTGAAAAGATGCACTGGGCTTGCAATTGAGGTCTTGTCGGATGGCAAATTGTACTGACCCAGACGGCATCGTTATCTAGTGCGACCAGTGCAGATAATATTACCACTTTGTGGCACAACTTCATATGCTGTGCTATCTGTTACTTGCCTCGGAGCGAGACAGCACATACGCCAACTGTTAATGTCTGGCTAATTTTTTGCGAGATGGCGAGTGTGGGGGGGGGAGGGGCGTCATGGACGGCAACTCAGGGGACCGATGCTAAGGCAGATCTAAACAGAAGGCAAACACTGACGCGACAACGGCGTCGGATGAAGTCATAACACCTGATCATATCTCAATCCAACTCGACTTCGTTTTGGCAGGGCGGAGGGGGGGACGCACAGTGGGACTGATTCATTGTGAGGGGCTAATCGCGGCTACGCGTGTACCACCAGCTGGTAGATATCCACATGTCGGTGATCTGGTAGGTGGGACAAAGCGCACCAACATTACGAGGCCTACGGAAAGGGCATGGTGACTTCCATCAGGCAAATATAAAATTTTCGGGCTGGCCCACTACAGGGAAAGGAAGAGTCGGATGAGGAGACAGAAGCGAAATATTGAAAGGAACCGACAGATGAGTAAATACAGTAGGTAGGCTTACTCAAGAAACGTCAACCGAAATGCGCTTTCGTTTCGAAAGGATGGTTGTAAAATTAATCAACGTGCAGCACGATTCTATAATATTTCAGTTACCTCAGGATGCCGGCTTTCGAACTTCTTTGCGGCAACATGTAATAACTATACGCCGTAAAAAATGACTGCCTAAGTAGCATGCATTTTTCTCACTGATTTTCCATTCCCTTAAAAATTCAATCCCATTTTATAAAAAAAACACGCATAAAATAGTCATTCTTTTGCTCATTAGGTAGAAAATTATCTTTTCTTCGCATTTTATACTCGCAGAAAGGGTACAATTTGGTTTTAAAATAAACTTTCCTAATTCCCAAATAATGTTGAACCCGAAATGCCGTTACACTTCCACTCAGGGTTTCCGAACTACAAGCCGTATATTTTCCGCGTACGGAAAACCATTCATTTCTCTACGGTGTTGAGAGGAGACCATATGGAGTTCATAAAATTTAGCAGTGAGCTTGAGCCATATTACTAACTTTACAAGCCACATTGATAAATGCAGAGACATGACGATGTATAAATGGTCATTTCAAGGTATTTTAAAGTCCCTCAATTAGAAACTTTTTGAAAACCGAATTATGTCCCTTCTTCGAATATAAAATCGGAAAAAACGCAAGTTTCTACCGACTGGGCAAAAGAATGAATATTTTTATGTATGTTTTCCAGGAAATATAATTGACTTTTCAAGGTCATCGAAAGTCAATTAGGAAAATATGTGCTACTTAAGTAGTCATTTTTTGCAGAGTATCGTTTTCGCATGCAGCCGAAAAGAAGTTCGTTCGAAAGCCGGCATTCTGCTGTCAATGAAATATTATAGAATTATGATGCATGTTAATTAGTTTTACAACCCTACTTAATTAATCCTTTCGAAACGAAAGCGCATTTCGGCATTTCGGTTGACATTTCACGAGTTAGCCCACCTACTGAAGATAGAGGGAAAACGGGTCTCAGTGGCACGCGAAGGGGGTAAAAAGACGAAGATTCTCAAGCCACGAAAAATGCCTATGAATCCGACGCGACATCTCCATCGCCGATAAGATTCGCGTGTACCGTGCATCCGTCCGGCCTGTCCTTCTCTATAGCCCTGAATGCGGGGCTGTACGCGTGGACGAATGAAAACTGGAGGTATCTGACCATCACTGCTCGAGAACAATCCTTAGAGTGAAGCACAACGACTTCGTCTCAAATGAGACAGTCCGCACTCGCTGCGAGAAAACCACAAGGGTAATCCAAGCCATCCAAGAAAGACAACTAAGGTTGTTTGGGCACATTCTTCGTTGTCCACTTCAGGGGCTCGGTGTTACTTCCCCCGATCCGGCACCGTTATTTCATTGGAGGCTTCGAGGGAGGGTCAACCTGGCTTGACACAGTTCATCAAGACACGGAGGTGGTTCTTGGACCTTCCGCATTCGGTCTCCGCGGTGGTGACGAGAATGGGTTGAACTGTCCAGATATGCTGCCGCGGATCGTCAAGCGCGGAACAGCACAGTTAGGAAAATCATCAAGACGGTCTAGATCTGGTGTGGTTGCAGCCATATTAAGTACAAGTAGGAATACAAGAAGTAGCAAGCGGGAAGAGGAGGGGGGGGATTAAAGAGACATAGAAGACGGGCGGAAAGCTAAGGTGCATGAGGGGTCTGGAGCATATCGTTGACAGACCGCATCCTTCCAGAACCTACCAAGAGTAAACATCTATCACTAGCTCGAGGAGGGCCGTAGCAGCGTCCCGCAGAATGTCGCAGGGACACTGGACTCCAACAAGCACCCGATGAGAATTCTTTTCGGAGACCACTAAAATTCCCGACAAGCGGGCCGATTTACTCAACCTTAATTGCTCATCACGTCCAACGGTTCTGTCAACGACAGGGTCTAAGGGGAAAAAGGCTCCTAAGCATGAATGCTGCGAAGGCGTTTACCGTCCTAGCAGGAGGGATCACCGTTTGCGTTCTGTCCTGGAAGTTTAATTTTCAAACGGAGCGCCGAGTGCCAACTTGTTGGGACATTACAAATAGCACATTTGACAGGGTGTGGTTCTAGCCGCTTGACAAGTGGTTGGCATACCCCTATAAACAGAGACACAGACTAGCGCAGAGAGAGAGAAAGAGGAACAAAGCAAGGTAACGAAGTGCGCCAGTACGGATCTAGTAGCCTTGACTGTCGCAACTGCTCTCGACGGGCGGGGCAGAGGGTGGTCGGGAAGTTCAGCTTGGTGGCATGAGCACAGACCGACACTCTTGTCGGAGGTAGAGGGGGGGGAGAGCAAAACTTGCCTCGCAAGTCTCGACGTGTTGGCCTGTCTCATGCAGCAGAGCTTCTAGAGCCGAGGGCAGAGAACCGTCCAAAACCCGCTCAACTGTCCACATGGTATAAGTGTAGGGCTGCTCCAAAATCCAAGTCGGATGATGACACTGCAGAGGGAGGGAGAGAAGAAACTCATATGATGACTTGTAGAGGCTGCATACAAACGGAGGGTGGGCACCTACAAACAAGCTAGGAATGGCGAATTCGTGGGCATATGACTACCGTAAATACTTCTACCATGGAGGAAACAAAACGACAACACATTAAACTCGATCAAGGACGTGAGGCGGGAAGACAAAATGGGTCACTAAAGCGGGAGAAATGTCGCCTGTGCAACTAGTCATACAACTTTAGCTATTAGATGCTTGCTGTTAAACAACGGACCCGTGGATAAATAGCAGAGCGCAGAACTCAACGCTAAATGACAAAGGAGTTCGGATAATGATGGGTATGGCCGGTCGACAACGCCTAAAATGACCTAAATGTCCACTACATTTTCGCTTGTCTTTGCTGGGACCCCATTCCTGCACCGTAAGTGGTCGTTGCGCGACCAATATGTAACGGGACGAGCATTTCCTGACCATCTGATCGGTGAACATCCCTTCTTGTGAGTGGCAAAGTAGAGGGCAAGGATCTAGCGACGGCCCCCAAGTATCACCAACTGGCCACAGCCGCCTGTCCTACGGGAATGGTGGTAATGGCGGCAAATTAAAAAAAGTAAACAATAAGAAACATTCGAAGTGTAGACCAAATTGAGTTAACCGCTAATCAATAGTTTACATTGGGACAGGTAACCAAGGTAAATACAGCCAACGAGAATGAACGGATAGTGGTGATTGTCATTGTGGCATTGCTATATATATAAGGGTATTGTAAGTTTTGAGTCACACTTTGAAATACTTAACTCCTTATTTTCGCATTTAACATATCATCCAGATGCTCCACCCGTAAAACCCCTATTACCACCATTCCCGTAGGACAGGCGGATGTGGATACTTGGTGATACTTGGGGGTCTTCATTAGATACTTGCCAAGTAGAATTCCAAACACAAGCTGCAGACGGTCTTTCCGCAGCTTGTGCACTTAGTACGCGCTTGAGAAGGGGAACGGTAATGGTTCTTGTTTGTTAATTCTGAACCTTCACATGTGTTACCAATAAGGCGGGACTAAGATGGCCATTTCTGGCATACTAGCTGTTGTCAGCTAATGGCACCCAAACCGGGGTGTTTGCGTACTCGAGGTCTGGACCCAACCACAGCGAGACAGCAAGCAATAAGAGGCATAATTTCCGCCACTTGAGAATCACGAGTCGCATCCGTCCGACAGAGATGGGGAATGGTCAAACACATGAGAGCAGCGTTTATCAGTCTGATATCATCATGAGATGAGACAAAGGCGATCCCGAATCCTCGTCAACAATAACGCAGTGACGCGGCATGTATGACATATAAAGGAGAAGACTGGTGTGACCAGCTGGTTGAGGGTTGGTGGACTACTGAAAATTTCACTTCGCCTTCTGGATTACCTGTTACACGTAGCTAGTCCTGCAATCAGAACAGATCAGTAAACGCTACTTCCACACGATGAAAGACGCAGAGAGAACCATTGAGCAGTCGGAGGAGGAAAGTAGAACCGGTTCATATGGGCTGAACAAGTAAAACATCCTGAAACATGGGGGACTCACAAACAGTCAAAAACAGACAAAAAATTAATGATAGATGAAGCAGACACCCGTCGGCCCCCTAATTTGCCTTGAGCGCTCTCGCTCTTAACTGTCACGCCTACGCCTGACAGTTGCGCAATATAACCCACATTTCTTATCTCTCCGTCTGACAAAAGGAAGCCGACTTAATCCAGACAGCTGAAATTCCAGAGCGAAGTCTGTAGGCGTAAAAGACGGGTAACCGCACAACTCAGGTCAGACAGTTAGCAGGGGCGGCAATTAAGACTGAAGATGAGAAACAGAGGATCCACGAGGGCGGAAAAAGAAGCTCCCCACAGACGGAACCAAAGTGGTTTCACTGCGTGAAAAGATCGATGTCCTTCTCTTCATTAATTAAAATAGGAATGGGGGGAGGTGTACGACAGATAACCGAATCATGTGGTTCGAAGCCTTCCATAGGTGGACCAACTGCTTCCTTCCAAGAAGCGCAAAGCTCATTATCACACCAGAATTAGTCAAGTCACTGCGATTAGTTGTCTCAGCTCAAGCGGCAGGCCGTTCGACTATAATGGCGTGAAAATTTTAAGCGTGACAATTGCCGGTGCTCGTGACGGGCCTTGGGCAAAAAGGCCTGCACTTGGGAGGCTTTGATCTTGGGTTCAGAAACAATCAATCGGGATCAGAGAAACGAGGTTGGTTGATCCAACCACACTGCATCTGCCGTAAAGGTCCTCAAGGGCTTCGCACCTAAAAAGACTGGGAACAAAGTGAACCAGGGGAAAGCCCTTAGTACATTAAAGATGGATTGATGCGAGCGTCGAGTAAAATATTTCTCGCCAGAACTTTAAGGGTTGCATTGAAAACGCAAATTACTTGTGCAGCGAAGTGCGCGGCAACCAGAATAACTGAGCGACAATTATTATCTCATAAGACAACAGATTATGAGACAGGTTGTGAAACCAAGGTAGGGGGTACGTCCACTGCCATAGGAGTCACGTGGTTATCGCGCGTGCGATAACAATACGCAGCTGAAAGGAGAAACAGGCTCTGCTTCAAAGAAATAGCACTAACTGGTCGAAGTCCAACACGAACCAAAGGAAACTATAAAAACGGTAAGTTCATCAGAAATACTGAGAGGAATGATCGACCCAGATACGCTCCAAATACATCCTGATGAAGGGAACCGCTGATGACCTTACATGACGACTGAAAAACGCTGGCATTCGCATTGCAAATGAACTAGCCTGTTCGTTCGAGACAGTCCATTCATGAGACAAGGACCCCATCCCCGAAGAGCAACAAAGTAAAATTCTATTCCATATTCTAAACAGTTGTTGCAATCGTGTTTATGTCGACACTACCGCTAAACGTCTTGGGACTCCTAGTATGATGGATGACGGCTGGCTGATACCACACCCAATCGTTTGACCATCGCCTTGGCCCTGAGTCCATCGACGTTGACGGTTAACAAACAGCCCTATAACATTCCCGAGACTTGACGCTCTGGGTTGCATAATAAAAATGATCACATTGGATCCAAATGCACCTTGGTGGCCGCTCTGGCAACATAACCATAACGATACAACAGTGGCACCTCTTCCTAAGAGTTGGCAACCTCCACCGTGTCACCCTCGGCGAAAGCCAATGCAAGGCCCCTTCTCCTTCGTCGAATTCACCAATCCTCAGCCCGAAAACTTTGATTGCAGTCTCCCGATGAAATGTACCTATTAAGGACGCGACAATAAAGGAATAAAACTATAAACTTCCGGCGAGGCCCATGGTTCCGGAATACTGACTCGGAAGGCTTCTGACAGCCAAGATGTGTATTCAAAAAAGATAGGATATCGGTGCGATTGGACAACAAGAAATGAAGTCAAGCAGATTTCTGGACACACTGGTATTCTTATGTACCCCATTGTGCGGCAGCTTTAAAGGTCCGAATATTGTTTTGGTGGGGTGCTCAAACAGATCTTTGAAACAGGCCCTTCAAAAAAACTATTAACTAAAGGACAATTTAACAGCAGCAGAAATCTAAACGGACTACAGCACTAGTAATACACAAAGTTTTAGAATTATTGAGACTAAAGTGTGAATGAATGTTAGCCTAAGAACAGGTGAATGCTAAGCACACATTACGCTCCAGGAAGGTCTGCATCGAATAGAAAGTGGAACGAGGCTGTCGAGGTCACTGTCCATTGTACCGCGCAAAAATGAAACCAGTTGGGCAAATAGTCTTCCGTCAAAGCAAGCTGAAAAATCGGCTACGTTATGTAAACTCATCGAGACGTGAACAAGGAAAAGTGTTCGCAATTCGGGCATAGTAATGAGCCAGCTTGGCATATCATCACAAAAAAATGAATTTAAAAAATACGTATTTGGCCGTACTTTGACCGTTTTTAGTAGGCGTTTAAAATACCTCAAATTTTTGCCTGATTTCGAGAGCTTCTTTGCAGATGCGAAAGAAGGCGTTTAGCCGAAAGGCTCGAAGCCGCAAACTGCAGGTAAGTAATGCTTTCGGATTCCAACGCTGCCATGCAGGGGGAGCTCGAAACTGCTGACGTGTCCACATGAAATTAAGCGAGAGGAAGGCTGACCGCGAAACCTTAATCGGAAAGTACGGATGCTTAACTTGGGGAATATGAGGTGAAGACAGTTCAACGTCAAGAGTCGACTCACTGGATAGGCGGTACAGAGACCAAGGATGAAGATATTGGCAGGAATCTTCCAGAAGTCGCCCCAATGACAGTTAGTACAATAGTACCGCCCGAAGTAGTAGCACAGCTGGGCAGGACATGGTCGCCTTTCGAGAAGATCATCACAGTCGCCATCAGTACCGCCACAACTACCTAGGTCAGGCAGCTTTCCGGCTTCCCGGGCAACCGCAACGTCAGCATCGGACAAGAGCGGTCCCAGGGCGGGAGAGAAGAGTCCGGCGACCTCACCCACTCCTAACAGCTTCTTTTGTCGACCATACTCAGAGGCCTTCAAAGTGTGAGGAGCTTCCAGTCGACGAATTGCATCCAACAAAGCAGGCGGAGGACGGGAATGGCGTCCACTTGAGGAGGGCAGCCTGCCCAGGTCCATGTCTACGTTGGCAGCTAAGCGCGCACCGCATTCCCAACAACGCCAGGACTGTGCCGAAAGACTGGCCTCCACGTATGTGAGACGATCCAGCAGGAGTTGATGTGTCATCGTCTGGTTGACAGCGGCATCAGTCGACACGCCCGGATTACGGCTGCTACTATCGGCAACCAGGCCACTTACTGAGTGCGACTTCATGCGACGACTGGGTATCCGGGGGCGGCTTGCCGTCGTCTTCGGTGTCGGTCCTGTGGGCGGCAGTTGTCCATCACCGGCCAGTGCAAAATGAAGAACCGCGGCTGCGGGGCACTGCCGAATAAGGCTACGAGTACAACTGGTTGAATCATGACAGGCGATAGCGCAGACGCGACATACCAATATTCGGCCGGCGGGACCTTTCACCATACGGCAGCAGGACTCACAGACAGCGCCGAGGAAACGGAAGGCGAGGACTGGCTGGAACTTGTGGCCCAGAAGACGCAAACAGTCGGAAAAATGGGACGTGTTCTCCGTCGCGCGCAGATCAGTCGCCGACGAGCGCGTGGGCAGGATGGTGTTGGAGAGCTGAGGAGTTCCGTAGCGCTCCCGTTCCTAAAAGGCAACTAACTCTTTTTTCCAAAGTCGGTGTTTAAGTGCCCACGGATGACTACAGCATTTAACGGTTGAGAACGCATTTGAATTCAGTGCGACGAAAAAATCCAGGCTAAAGAATAATCAATCTTTTTTAAAACTATGCGTTTGAGTAGTCACCATGTGCAGACAGGACGTTTCAGAAGAAATGAAACACCTTCCAAAATGGATTAAGTGGGTGGCAGGGTCACATATGTGCATGAAAAATGTCATGAGTTGAGTTTCAGATATTCTGCAGACTCCGGTGGTACCGCAGCCATTGGCGTCTCGTTGGCAGTCAAACTTACACAGCAGGCCTTGACTGGATGGGCAGTCCGTCCGTCTAGACTCAGAGGACAGCAATCCAAATGTAAGTGAGTTTATAAATCGACGATGCCAGCAATGGCACTCACGGGCGCACGGTTTCGCTCAGAAATGGCATACGTCCGAGTGGCCTCCGAAAATGTATCCTTAGCTCAGTGTAAATCAGCCATGGTGTCTGCCCGTTACTACTCCTGAAAGAAACTCGGCCGTAGGTTGTGCCTGTCAGCGCAGGACAGGAGTTAGGATCATCGTAAGCTATGAGAAGCGTCGTCCTGAGAGAGGTTCAGTGTTAAACACGCATGTGGGTTGATTTGTGTCGAGGCCGGCATGCGTATATCTAGCTAAGCCCCTTGATCTTTCTAGGCCTACCACGTTTTAATGACAGTTACTATGACTGTAGACGAGGGGAAGCTGGTAAGGCTACAATAAAGTCCTAGTTGCATGGCTACACATGAATCAGACCTCAACGAGGTCTCAGATCTCTCGTCAAAGGGAGCTATCGTTAAGACTTGCGAGCTCCAGCCTAACACGTGTGTGGCATATAGTTCTCTTCATCATTCTATGAGAAACAAGGGGTTAGGCCACTTAGTAATCGACCAAATCGCCAATTTTAGCGTGTCGCGATAAGTTCAGGCACGTCGGATTAACTCGAATGCGGAATGAGCTGCACTGCGCTGAACTTATCTCTCTCTCTTCAAGGCACCAGTCGCCCGCACAGACGCGGCAAATATTGTGGGCTGAGTGCTCGTCAAACGCTTGTTACGCATGTGTCGAGCACATGCAGTCGTCATTTTGGCCTACTACAACAGCATCGCGGTTCATTTTGAGTTACTGCTCGGTGATATACAAATCGACCATATTGAAGGCAAACGGTGCATTAGACATAAAGTCTCCTCCATAAAGTTTGATCGTCTATTACAATAGACGTGCGCGATGTGGGAAAATAAAATCCGTGGACAGTATGGAATCCACCCACTGAACCGCCCTCAGAACGATCACTTGATTAGCAATGTGTCATTCCCACCGAAAAGGGTCAAAGCCACATGACACGTCGGTTTTAAGACTTTAACTGCATCCCTGTTGTTGTTTACTTATTGCTTGTATTTTATTCAATTGTGAGTCTGCCCGATTTGACCGACCATGAGGGAATCCCGACTAGTCTGTCTGCGCGCGATGACCTGAAACAGCCAACCCAGTGAGATTTAACATCCAATTTCAACGACAGAGGGTATAAAGGGGTGTTCAAAAAATTGCGATCTTTAGCCGGCAACTCGGTGGAGTCCTAACCGCTGACCCTGCGAGAGATTATATTGCTCCAGCGTTTGTGACAGCGTTCGGTTTATAAAATGTACAATAACTAGCTACGTTGAAGAGGTACCGATAATCATCAAACGTCGACTTAGACAGGCAGATACGTCCTCAACTAAAAAAAAGGTTTAACCACGAATATGATACTGATGACAGTTTGACCGTCGTGGCCGACGATGTTCCGCGTGTGCTCTACTGCGAGGTGAGAGCATGCATGGTGACTTGTGCATGAATTGCCTCATAGTGGTAGTAGACTTGCCCAGTATCTACCACACTCTCCCATCCTTGCCGCCTGGGTCCTGTGTCGAGACATTGCCAGGAAGATCGGAGGCCGGAACGGGCGCAGGTGGCTGGCACGGCCGGACCCGCACCTGGATGTACCATTACACGCCCTGGCTCACAACACTTTACCAAGATTTTAACCAATAATAACAATGGGTGACGCGTGCTGGCAACTGGGCCTGCCATCACACCCCGAATGTGGTTATGGTACGCATTCCTGATAACGCCTGCCAAAAACCGATTTAGCTCCTGTGTGGGTGCAGCACATCTACCGCACAGCCTCTTTTAGGGGCACAGAACACTCATAAGAGGTAGAGCACAGTCATCAATTGCCAGAGTACCGACTCTAAAGCGATGACCTGCCACAACAACTACGAAGATCCTTCCATGTTCGACACTTCATTGATTTTTGACTATTATAAGGACCTGAAGATGCAGCGCGAGTCTATTATGATTATAAACGAATTCACGCGCAAGCCACTGTCCCTGCGTCCATCCTGCTATGGGACATCGAGGTAACGACAGTCGAACTGTCATACTCGTTCTCTAGGAACTGCCCACAAATACAGCTTCTCACAGCTACTTGGCAGTGAGCGAATGATAATTGATGAGATGACCGATCACTAGTACAGCTCCAGTGCCGGATTTGGCGGTCTCGTTGCAACCTGAAGCTTAAACTAGGTCATCACAGGCAGTTGCACAACGACTAGTAATGATGTAGAACTAGCACCAGAGCAGACAAGGTGATCGCCTATTGTCAACCAACGAAACCCCAAGTCAGAAAGTACTTCCCAGCCGCCCTTACATTGGTTGCTATTTATTCTTCATAACGAGTGTTGCCGTTAAGGCTTGCCAGTTAACTGTCACAGATCTCGAGCCTTAAAGGGTCTGATGGAAACGCCCACACTGGAATCCTAGAACTAAAGGAAGCCACCCCAGTACCAAATAGCTCTATACAACCGTCGGCCTGTGGGATTTTAAACACATAGGTGATTACGGTACGCAGGCTCTCGTTCAATTTATCACCAGTATCCTGAAGTGTCGAAAGAAACAACTGTAATTGGGGATGATTTGTTATTTATTGTACTGAGGAAAGAACACCAAATAAAAAAAGGAGAGAGAACGCGTCGAAGAGCTGCAATTTAGGAATACTATCTCGACTACGTATTGCCTAAGGTTATTTATCGACCTTTGAGAGGAAGAGCCCATTGCGCATGAATCATTTCGATAATTGGAATTTAGGAAAATACGCCGAAGGTGCAAAACAAGCTATATTTAAAACATTTGAGGATTTTGCGTGTCTGAGTCTTCATAAAACGTCTAACGGGAAAATACCACGTGGAGGCATACTATCTTATAAGTGGCACGTATGCAGCAAGTTCCAGAAAAAGTTGTTCTGTTTGCTATAAAATAAATTTATCTGTGCTGATACTATATGAATGACAAAATCCACCAGTCAGAGGTGAATAAAAATTCTTGGGGTCTTTTTGTCGACAGATCGTTAGGCACACAATAAGTCAGATAAAAAGGTGGGCGCATAAACGCACAAGTTATAGTGTGATGGGGGCACGCCACGAATACTTAGAAGCACGATACTTATATTAGTACGTTTTGACCAAAGCTACAGAGTACGTTCTGTGCAAGCAGGCGTGCTCAACAGGTCAGGGGTTAAAGAGTCAGCTTGTTTTGTAAACGGCGTATAGGTGTTTGAAGTTCGTATCAAAATGAACTTTTACATTTATTTGGTGGTATTTAATCACGTACACGGACTCACCTTGGCATTGTGAAGGAGACGACGTAGCTCGATTAGGCGATCCAGAAGATAGTGCTGACGCTGTTTAGGTTGATCCCTAGACGCTAAGTATATGTGCTTGCAATGCATGACAGCTGCTTCCAGTTTTTCGGTTGAAGAGAGCGCACAAACGTCGGGCTGAAAGTTTACACCAAAAACATGACAAAGAACGTAAGTTGGGTTCTAGGGATGGGAGTGATGTATAGAGGAGAAAATGATTAGAGATCAGTAAATCATTCCTACTGCTTTTGTGACAAAACGTCGAAATTAAGTCCACACTTACGAGTTTGTCGAATGGCTGAATTGGTTTGATAGAAAAACCAAACGTCAACTAACGAGACAGGCACTTCCAGAGCTAACTGGCCAGATTACTAGAGAAGCACTGGATGGAAACGTTACACAGAAAACTAGAAATGCATTGAGGTGCGAAGAACAAAAAGTACTCGTAGTAAATCCCAGCGAGTAAGAGCAGTAATAGTAATAAAGAAATAATAGTATTTCTGGACAGAAGTCAGCAGACTGTAAATAAGTGCTGCAATCCGAATGATAAATGTTAGCGTCACATAACTGTCACGAGGAAGTAATTTGGACTTTTTACAAAGATGGCTCTTTTAAGATCTGTCGAAAGGCAAGGCAATGAACTAGAAATTGACTTAAAGGCAGTTTGAGGTAATAGTACCGTATACGGAGCCACGAACTTCGCTTAGTATAATTACCTCGCAGCTCATCCTAATAGCATTCTAGTCGCCGAGGGCTAGCCTGGTCGCCCGGTAGCGGGCTAGTATACGCGCAAAGGGACCGCACAATCTTGACGTGTAAAATGCATTCGGCTTAGCATCGAGGTTCCATTGCACGACTGAGCACTGCAAACTGCTCTGCATTGGCCCGCGAATCAAACGAGCCAGTAAATGTCTAGCCCTGCGCGCCTAAATGCTAGCACAAACATATGGTCATATGCCCGTGCGCCTGCCAGTCAGACGACTAAGAAGCACATGTGTCCTGTGATCAGGGATGACACCTGACACGAAATACGAAGGAGACTTACAAAGAGGTCTTCGAAAAATGAGGCATTCTGGTCAGCAATACAGGTGTTGTCTTCAATCTGGGATTTGTCTACAAAAGAAATGAGTCCACTGGGCAAATACACATACCATTATTCTCTACATAAAAAGTTAGAACAGTCGTTTGGGCCACATCATTAGAAGAATTAAACGGATTGGCGCGGACAGGAGTACCTCCTTCCATAAACGCGTGATCCTTTGGGGTCTTCCGGCGTTGGCTAATTTTCATCACACGCGCCCAAGCGAGAATATTTCAAACCGTGAGGAGTATTTTTATCACAAAGAAAATAGGGCAGAAAGTCCACGGTATTTTAAAAGAACCCGAAGCCCCATCCTATAATGAATTAATATCTGAAAAGAAGACACCCGAAAAGGTTTGGCGGATAGTGGGACATTGAAGAAAATATACAAGTAATTAACAACTGGCGAAACTGCTGGTAAAGACAGTGGAGAAAACAGAAAAGGGTTAAAAATGTTTATAGACAATTTCACGTAGACTAAGTAATATTTCTTAAGAACGGAGGAAGGGAGCTAAAATTAGACAATTGTTCTTCTTGTAGTCTGAATAATTTGTACCATGAATGAAAAAAACATGAAGTCTTAGGAACCGAATCTAGCCATGTCTTCACTTAGTTCCTGTCTATTTTAAGTTTTTAGATGTCGTATTACAACTAATCTACCAGACACTAAGTGGTAATTAGTCCGCGTCAAAACACATGTGTTGAATATCCCAGGAAGGCGAGGTAACGGGTCTGTAAAAGCTGCAGAATACTAAATTGGTTACTTTTCCGATCTTTTTGAAGACCTTATGTGCCTTGAAGTCACCGCAGTCGCGTCGTTTTATGGCCACAGTCTCCGTCACATGTTATCTGACGTCTGTGAGCTACCGTCTCTTATTATATATTTTGCGCCTTCGAAAATCAAGTCACAATTTTTCTTGCCCATTATTTTGATGGGACCCCGACGGGTCTTTAATAAAAATAATTTAATTGTATTTTAATTAAATGCCGATTCTGTTTAATTTTAAAATGATTTTGTCCCCGGGTGAAGTAGTACACCGGCAAAATCGGTAATTCTACTATAGACTCTGTTAAGAAGGGTGCAAACAATGTCCAAACACAAAACTCCTTATTTATTTGGTCTCCTGAGCTTTCTGAATAATGCAGTTTAATTCGGTAAATAAATAAATAAATAAATTTTAATTTAATGCCAGTTTACAGGCATTGTCAAGGGAAGCGATTAAACACAAATCCGACCAGCAGTGAAAAAAAACTCCTGAGCTTAAGGCATAAAAATATAGTTGATGGTGGTTTTTGTGGTTTGGAGGGCTCAGGGGAAAAAAACTGTCGGCGGTGGTAGAATATCGACCGTCAAGAAGGGGGGAGGTTGCACGGTATCGGAGATTATCGGACGTCAAATTCCTATCATGAAGTTGGGGATAGTTAAAGTAGAGGCGTTGAGGAACAGCTGGTGAGACCGGCCATAGTGTTCAGAGACCACAAACGCCATCGCTACGGTACAATCGATCAGTAGATTCAGCACCCAAAATTTGTGGGAGATTTTCTGAATGCAAAAATCGAGTAATAGTTATCTTAAATAAAGGAAAATTTTGCAGAGTTTTCACACTCATGGGTAGTTTATTCCAAATAGCAATTGCATTTACAGAAAAGAACCGACGATATTTAACAGTACGTGCCAGAGGCAGAAATAAGAAGACCTCACGGTGACTGTTACGTCGTGGGTGGATATGATGTCTTAAAGAGGTGAGTGG
>CACRXP010000015.1:1941088-1955887 GCA_902702965.1 Spirometra erinaceieuropaei
CCTGAGCCCTCCAAACCACAAAAACCACCATCAACTATATTTTTATGCCTTAAGCTCAGGAGTTTTTTTTCACTGCCGGTCGGATTTGTCTTTAATCGCTTCCCTTGACAATGCCTGTAAACTGGCATTAAATTAAAAAAATTATAAATTATAAAATTATTAATTATAAAAATTATAAATTATTTAATTATAAGAGAGATGGGAAGATCGTGTTTGCATCGGCTTTTAACATGCTTACTGGGACACCATCAGGGCCTGGACTATAAGATTGACGAAAACGCCGAATCGCAACAGTCACATCCCACAGAGTGAAAGTTATAGTTTCTAGAACTGCCCCGGTCAATGACTGGATGGTCGGAAGCGGAGTGGTCGAGTCTTCAATGAACGTTTTGGACAGGAAATCATTGAAGCTATCCGCGGTTAACTGGGCATAAACTATGGGATTTCCGAGATCGTCTCGAAGGATGGGATACTGCGTCTTTCTCTGAGTTCGTATTTTTCTAGAGAAAAGTTTCGAGACACTTAACGAATGGTTTTCAGTAAAGTGGACCTCTTCGGCTAGCTGTTTTTCTTCAGACAATCTCTTAGCTCGATCAAAAATATCACAAATCAAGGGCAGAACAGAAACATCGTTCTGCAGATGGAAACGACGATAAAGCCTGCGCAATCTGCGACGAAAGGGTAAAGGTAGGAAAATCTCATCCCCAACATTAATAATTTTCTTACGGGGGACAAAATGAGAAATAAGTGGACCCAAAATTTCGTACAGTTTTGCAGTGCAAACATTTACATCCGAACTAAGGAAGAACTCAGTCCAGTTGTAGGAATTAAGGTGTGTTAATAATTCGGTTGAGCGAGTTGATCGGAAATTGCGGAAAAAGTTATACTTTTGGGACGACATTTCGTCAGCCTCGAATTCCAACGTTGAAAAAACTATGTCATGGTCTGAGCCCCCGAGTGGGCCTAGGGATGACACTGACGATGGCAAGCAGCCTCTACAGAAAATTAGGTCAAGTATTCTTGAGCCTCGGGTGGGAAAATCGACAACCTGAATCCACATCCCGACATCCACAGCCTCAAGAAAGTCATCGAACCTTCTGGGGCCTGAAGGCGGAGACCAGCGGACTTCAGGGAGATTAAAGTCACCCGCAACCAGTTGATACTTAAAGCTTAAGTCGGCCGCAGCATGAAATGCCTGTGAGACTAAGCGATCAAAATTGTCATTGGCGTTGGGAGGGCGATAGACGCAGCCAACGAGTAAGGAGAACTTATTTTTTAGTGCAACCTGGAGCCAGCAGCTGCCTTCTACCGCTGAAAAGTGCGGGAGGTCCAACGGCAAACATGTAAGTGTTTGCTTAACGTAGACGCAGCTGCCCCCACCACGGCTATCTTGGCGATCATTTCGAATGCGATTGTAGCCTAGAAGAGAGAGTTCGGAGTCAGCTACTGCGGCTGATACCCACGTCTCAGTTACTAAAACAATATCAGGACAATGGACGAAAACCTGAGTCTGAAGCAAAGACATCTTATTAAGCAAGGATCTGGCATTTAAAACAAAAAGTTTGAAGGGAAAGGCTGATAGTTTTTGAGGGAGGTGGGCTAAATCGTCCAGTTCTGGGTCGCCCACGGAGCAAACGGTCCGGATGCAACCATCGGGTTCTGCAAAAAATTTTGTGGCATCAAAAAATTCTGACGTGGATAAAAAAGGGGAGGACTTGGGGGAGGGAATGACGGGCAGGTAAACTGGTAACTATTGTTAGCAAACTTATTTTCAGCTGGAAATCCGCGGGGCAGATACTGCAACGTATTTCCGCCGGGACGAAACTGATGATCGGATGAATTAACTGATTCAGTATGGACATTATCATGAGGAATAAATTGGTAAAACGGCCGTGGAGGAAACAAGTTAGGGGGTGGGGGACGCATTGTTTCCATTGGAACAAGAGGTCTATTAAACGGTGGGAAAATCGGCATATTCGGCCTAACTGCCTTGATATGAGGGCTGGGGGGCAGTTGCGAACCCGCTACGTTTTGAGTCGGGGTATTTGAGGCACTGTTCGCCGATTGTGGAAGAAAGCATTTTATACTGGTGCTGGATTTATTGGGTGTCCGAGTGGCTGAGACAGCAATTGGATTTGCCTTTGACTTAGACACATGCTTAGGCTTACTAGGGATTGCTGAGGGAGTCGATAGAGGCGTGTTTATACCAGGCGTGGTGGTGTGTTTAAAGAGGTCAGCATTAAAAGTAGTCGAACTCCCTACGGAATTGACTATGCCGTGACTTGCAGATGCCGCAGGTGGTGTTGTAGAGGACATATTCAGACTGACAGTAGGTGTCATTATCTTGGTGTTGGTTTTTGCCGATTTCAGTTTATTCAGTCTTCGCTGCAGGGGTGTGAGGTCTGGCGAAACGGAGCAGCGCCATTTACGGCAGAAGTCTCTAGTCATCTCCCTACTCGACAAGATAAAATCGACTTCTATCATGGAGAAAAGGGTAACTAGTATCGGCGCATTACGGCTAAGCGAGCGAAGTCGCTTAGCTTGTGCGACACTAAAACTCAAACCACAACTTTGTAGGAACAAATGCGCTCCCTCCATAGCAGATAAGTGGCTCGGAATGTTTCGCAGTACGAAATTATGCTTGCGTTTAATTCGTTCCTCAGTTTCCGAACTTATTACCCCAATAAGTTTAAAAGCTTGTTCAAGCACTTTTTCAGAAGTGCTGTTTATGTCTCCATAAATCAGCTGATCGATTATTTCGCCGGCTGATGGCCTGCAACGACTAGCAGAGGCGTATTTTTGGACGACTGAAGGGTCGAGAGGTTCAATATGTACTAAAGGGATTTGTGAGTTAATCAGATCTGCAGACGGCGAAGAACATACGCTGGCGTCTGCCATGTCTTCAGTCCCGATTTTAGCACAGAGAGACGGTGGGGAGGCCGCAAGCTTTCGCCTTTTAGCACGTGCTCTGCGGGGCATTACTGACAAAAAAACGTTTTCCGTTACAGAGGAAGGATAAAAACGTTGCCAACGTACGGAAACGCGCACTGAGTAGCAAGTATTACTGTTTTTTAACTACAAAAACTAGAAAGCGGTAGTAGGGAAAGGATTCACTACAATGGATTTTTTACAAAATACGACTATTTTGCCAGACTGTCAAACAAAACTGGAAAAAAACTTTTACCTTATATAGAAAGGCGACTTTTAAAACGGACTCAAGTAAAAAACAGGCATTAATTACTTAAGAATATCCAGATAAATGCAGAGCTTCACTTATCTTTGAAATTGAGCTGCGCGCCTTGCATGAGGGATAGAGGCAGAACCTTGGAAAACCCTATTTCCAGATAGACGTATGAAAAAAACATGCAGATATTTACATAGCAGTTATACCAGTCATTGATAGCATGTAAATGTTTGACTATCAAGCATAAATTTATCTAGTCTTATTTTTTAGGTCTCAACGTTTTCCGCTAAGACAACGCAGTTTGACAATTTGTTCCATCCCTTAACCAAGCGGTGGGAGAAGAATTTGGCCCGCAATGCAAGTTTGGCATATTTCGTTTTCAATTTGTATTGGTGTCCTCGGAGATTTGTCTTCCTCGCCAGTTTGAAGAAATCGTCAAACCGAAGATCACAGTCTAGCCCTCGGACGATCCTGAAGGCCATGATCATATCCCCTCTGTATTGTCTTTAAGAGAGAGGAAATATTTTTAGCTTTTCTGGCCGTCCCTCATAAGGTTAGCTACTTAATCCGACGACTAGCTTGGTTGCTCTTCGTAGTACGTTCTCCAGTAGGGTGTAATCGCTTTTAGCCCGGGGACACCATGCCTGGACACAGTATTCCAACAATGGTCGAACGTATGCTCCAAATACTCGGCCGAAAAGTTCTTCATCAAAATTGACGAAGGATCTTCTAATCGAGCCTAGGACACCCATAGCTTTCTTGGATACTTTGGCACAGTGATACGATGGTTTGATAGTTGACGTCATCCCCACACCGAGGTTTCTTAACTCGTTGACTGATTCGAGTTGGTGACCTCCTATGAAGCACTGAGATTCAAATCTCAACGGCCTCCTGTTGCTCGAACGTAATCGGATAAGTAAGCATTTGTTAAGATTAAGGCTAAGACACCACTCATCACACCATTGTTGCAAGCGATTCAAATTGTCTTGCAACTGTACAGAGTCTTGCGGCTTCTCTATTGATTTCCACAATTTGAGATCGTCGGCAAACGACACACACTCGCAGTTCACACACTTCGGCAGTCGTTCACCTATATTGAAAACAGGATTGGACCCAGAACGCTTCCCTACGGAAAGTCACTGTGCACGGATGCCCATTTCGATTTAGCGTTTCCTATGCAGACACGCTGAGATCTGCCCGTAAGAAAATCGGCTAGCCGTTTTAACAGATTTCCGTTCACACCCACTTGACGTAGTTTAAATATAAAAAGTCTGTGTGGAACACTGTCAAAAAGCCTTTTTGAAGTCAATGTACACGACGTTGACTGATAAGCCCATGTCGATTGATTTCGTCCAGCTCTCCATACATACTAGCAGGTTAGTGTGACAGGATCGACTGAGCAAGTTGTTTCCTTCGAGGTGTCACATAAACTCCATTTTTATTACTTTATCTATCAACTTGCAACAGATGCCTGTGGGAGTCACTGGTCTGAACCTATTTGGGCCCGTTCTCTCGCTATCTTTATATGTGGGGCTTATATTTGCTTTCTTCCAGTCAGTAGGCAAAGGTATCGCTTACCAAACCGTGGCGTGCGTCCCAAAACCTTCGGCTTTTTGCGTGGTTTTCGTTGATTATAACAATGATAATATTGTTATTCGCTTGCAAACGTCTTCTACAGAAGACCGAACGTTGCGCTAAGCCATATGATTGAAATGGTGGGGATGTCATATGACGAATTCCCCATCTCTGACAAAACTCTTTGAACAGAGAGGACGTAAACTGGGTCTGACTGTCGGCCACGACTTCGGCGTGGATGCCGTAGCACGCAATGAATTAGCCCAGATTCATAGCCGTGGTATTCGCGGTTTCTTACGTGACTTCAGGGCTTTTAGCAATTTCGGCCGTGTGCCGACGCTGAATAAGAACATCTTATTGTAGAACAGTGCGGCATAATTTAGGTGCGCTCGGATCCACGGCCTCTTGACTTCTGGCCATGGCGCAGGTGGTACTTTCGTTCAGTCCTTCGCGAACCCTCCGCACGGCCCACAATTCTTGACAAACGCTTATACTTCAACGTCGATGTCGGGCAGTAGACACACCTGCGTGCCAGCTGTTTCATGCGGATCATGTCAGCAAAGTAAGGGCGAAAACTCGTACGCCACAAAAATGCGCAACTCATCGATGGACATGGATGTCACAAGCCCGACAGCAGGCTCGTCGAAAGCCTGTCGAACAAACAGAATTCCAGAAAAAATGACCCTGTGTGAAAGATCCAAAGAGATGCTTGAGACTGAACCGCCAAGTTCTCAGTCTGTGAGCAATGGGGATACAGCCATAAGGGCGGTCCTAGAGTCTGAGACTCAATCTACCGCAAGCAAGAGAGGGAAGGGTGCAAGCGCCAGTTTTTTCTCCGAGAGATCACATTATGTTGTAGTGCAAGGAGTTCCTGAAGCCCCTGGTGACACCCCAAAAGAGAGGATAAAACACGATCTGCTGACATTCCAAAACTTACTGAATGACAACTAAGAACCCCGTGAGGTCATAATAATTTCGAAGAACTTTTGATTTGGGCCTTTGGTTGGAATCAGCGCAGAGAAGAAGGTGACTGAGACCCTTAAAAGTCGTATTGGGAAACGAACAGCGAGCAGATGCAATCTTGTCGCGAAAATCCAGGCTTCCAAACAACCACCGTGGACTGTTTTTCAACCGGACCGTCGTCCAATCGATCGAACAAAAATTAGAACATTGGTACAAATTACAATATAATAATAAAAATAATATAGGAAAATGTGCAGAGTATATTAAACGAATTGGGCGAAATAAACCTGACCGTGGCTCATTTCCGGTCCGATTTGATAGCTCTAACAAAATCATGGTTGAATGTGCAGATAAAAGGCGCGCAAATTATGCTGGATGGCTTTCGCTTCTTCAGTTGGACCGAAATAGATGAAGGGATAAGGACGTTGCGATATTTATGCGAGATGGCGTCGACTACGTCATAGCTAAGCCCATCCCATGTAGAAACATTGGTTGTGAAGTAATCAATAGTTATTTGAAATTGCCAAACCACTCAATCCGCCCATAGCCCTGGTTCACAGGCCGCCTGGACAGTGGACAGATGAGGCTGATGCCCTCACCAAAATAAAAGGAATTTATCATAGCAAACACATAATGCTACTTTGTGATTTCAACTGTCCAGATATCGAATGGGATTTGATGCACTGCACGCGATCAGAAAACTCCTTCATGCAGAAATTTATTAAATTGATCAATGATGAGTTCCTCACCTAACGTGTTTTAATGGACATTCGATTCGGAGTCAGACAGTAGTCAAGTTGTTTGGATTTCATCATCTGATTGGAATCAGACAGGCCCCTTATGTATGTATGTATGTATGTATATTGAAGGGTTACAGGCAGAGCCCTTGATGACCCTATTTATGTACAGTGCTTTCGCAGATTCATACTCAAAAATAAAATAACATTGCAGGCATTTAAAATGTGATTGGGTCACAGTTCAATCGTAAGCGTAAGGTAGTGTATAGGGTCACTGTAAATTAGTGCTGAAGATTGTATATGACAGATTTTACAAAACTGGCCGTGCATAGTCATTCTGTACAGGCCGATTTCTGTCGAAAACCAGACGAGCAAATTTTCTTTTAAACACACAAACCGTGTCAGCCGTCACCATCTCGCTTGGAATCGAGTTCCACGGCCTGACAACCCGCTGGCTGAATAAAAATTTTCTTCGGTCTAAACGCGTGCGCTCATCCCCGACTTTGTATGCATGCCCGCGTAGTTGGTTTGTACGGGCGAACTCAAAGAAGTCCTCTGCTCTTAATGAACAACTCTGGCCGAGAACAATCCGGAACGTCCAGGGTAGACTGCTGTTTATTTGTCTATAAGAGAGAGGGAATAGGCCAAGCAAATTCAGCCTCTCCTGATAAGACAGATGCTTTAGACCGTCGACCATCTTTGTCGTTCTGCGTTGCACCTGTTCGAGTAAGTTGATATCCTCCCTCATCCATGGTGAATCTGCTGGCATTCCATACTCTAGATGAGGTCTTACAAAGACACCAAAGAGGCTTTCGAAGAGTTCGGGAGGAAATATTTTAAATGCACGTCTGACCCAGTGCAGAGTACTATTTGCCTCCTGGACCATCTTTCTACAGTGTTCTGATGGCGATAGATTTGTGGTCGTCCATACACCCAGATCTCTGTGTCTTTCCACAGTTTCTAACCTCGTCCCGTCAATATAGTACTGGTGTTTGGGAGAGGCATTGCGGCCGGTGTTCAGGTGCAAAACCACGCATTTGGACACGTTAAACTTCAAAAGCCATCTGTTCGACCAAGCACACAGTTTGTTGATGTTCGACTGCAACTTCTCTGCGTCATCATCAAACTTGACTTCACTCCATATTTTGATGTCATCCGCGAACATGAGAGCCTCGCAATTCACTTCGCTGATGCAGTCATTAACATAAATCAGGAAGAGTACTGAGCCTAAGACAGAACCCTGTGGGACATCACCTTCCACCTTTACCCATTCCGAGGTAGAATTTCCAACGACGACTCTTTGTAGTCTGGAGAATAGAAAACTCCTGATCCACTTAAACATTCTTCCTTGAATCCCAACATCCCAGATCTTCTGCAAAAGATGCCTATGTGGGACACTGTCAAAGGCCTTCTTGAAGTCAAAAAATGTGACATCTAGTGGAAAACCCTTATCGGTAGCTCGTGCCCATTTCTCGTGCGAGTAAAGAACACTCGTTAGGCAGGAGTGCCCTGGACGAAAGCCGTGTTGGGCATCACACAATATTTTGTTCTGTTCCAGGTATTTTATCAAGTGTCTTTTGATAATGAGTTCCATTTTTTTACACTCGATGCAAGTAAGACTGACGGGACGATAATTTCCGCAGTCAAGTCTTGAGACTCCTTTATGGATCGGAGTAACGCGTGCGCACTTCCATTCCTCCGGGAGCTCGCCGTCTTCAAAAGACTTTTGAAATATTGCGGATAAGGGTTTGCACAGTTCATTAGCAAGTTCACGAATTGCTAGTGCAAGAATTCTATCTGGTCCAGGTGATTTGACAGGTTTCAGCCGCAGTAGCTCGGCCCTAACTATGGTCGATGAAAAAAGTGGTTCTTCGATTAATGAGGGTAGGGATAGGGTAGGAGGGGGAAGGGTACTTGGAGGAGAGGTTGGATGACTAACGGATGTATGGGAAAATATAAAACAAGGTTCTCGGGTTAAGGCGGACTGAAAGAAGTCGGAAAGGAGGGACGCTTTAACCTGGTCATCAACCTCCACTTTCCCATCTGCGGACCTAAGAGCAGGGATCAGCTTCTGAGTCCTTTTAGTACTTCGTATATAACCAAATAGAACTTTCGGATGCTCCAACGAATTTCGAAGTATGTTCAGTTCAAACTTCTTTCGCAGTTTTAAGGCCTCACTTTTACAAACGTTTCGTTGCCGCTTAAAATCCTGTAAGTGTCCTACGGAGCCAGTTTGTCTGTAACGCCTCCATTAGACGATTCCTTTTTTCTGAAAGAGACCTAAAAGGACATAATTTAGGGTTTCCACTTGATCTACCACTAAATTCCAGGAGGACCCTTCTCGAAGTCAAGAAGCCGAGTGTTCAGGAATGAGACCGTTAAAAGTGTCTTTCTTAATTCTGGTGTAAGGTTTTTGCATAATTGCGACTTAAATACCAGTAACTTAGGCAATGAAATAATTTCTTGCGGAAGATTATTCCATAGGAAGGCATATTTGGAAGCAAAGAAGAGGGAGCGCTCAGATGTAGTGTAAGAGGCGGCGGAATTCCCATGCAGGAGTTGCGTGTGGCATACGACCGATCCCTCTGAGTGCGATTGTCAATGAGCGGAAGATTTGAGCTAAAGTTGATGCAAAAAAGGAAACAAAGGCTAGATTCGAGTCTTCTAACCCACAAAACCTAATGTTCGTCAGCTGACATCTCTGAGTATAAGCAGTACCGGGTGCGACTTGAGAGGACAGTTTCCGTGTGAAAACCCTCTGAAAATTTTCGATGTTATAGCGGTCACGGCCGTTCAATAAACCAAAAATGGACAGCAGTATTCGAGAACTAGAAGAACAGGCATTTAATAAAGTGTTTACTCCATTTCCGGAAGGAAATTTATGCTATATGAATCCACATATCTGAGCGGCTTTGACAGAGATTCTATCGGCATGAGGCGATAAAGCAAGTTTGTTTGTATAACTTAGCCCTAGGTCCTGTATGGTTGGGCATTCTGAGAGTGAGTTATTCTGAAAAATTATGGGAGGAGGAAGTTTGGCAGAACCAAAAGACAGGAAACTACGCTGGTAAGTAGGCAGTGGTTGTTGATGAAATGTAGAAGAACTTTCTTGAACAACTCCCAGTCGTCGTTGACATTACGCATAAATAATGAGCTCCAGTCGAGACTCGATATTTCTGCTCTCATCTGATTGAATCCGCTCCGCCAAAAATTGTATCCTTTTTGTTCTGGAGTATGCGAAATGGCGAATAACGAATAATCCGCATAAGCACAACATGGTTACTTCGGTCAAGAGGCGGCAGAGTGATGACATCGTCTATGCTGTCTGGTGCTTTCGTAAAAACCAGACCCAGGCAGTTTGCCCTTTGTCCCCCACGTGTTCTCGTTGAAAACATTATATGTTGTGTGAGAGACGCCTTTAATGTTTTGTTCAGCAGACGGTAATCGAAGGTCGATTTTGAAACTGACGCTTGGAGAGTGTTCCAGTTAATTTCTGGTGCGTTGAAGTCGCCCATGATCATGACGTTAGGTCGACTGGAAAATTTAACCATTTGCTCCAATATTTGAATGTCGGCGATTTGGTCTGTCCTAGGTGGTCGATAGACAGTGAGGGCATCGAGACTAGGGAAACTAATAGCCTTGATGGTCAGGCAAATAGCTTCCGTGCTGTACGCAAACTTGGTGGTGTTTTCCGACACTGCCAGGCCTTCATTCACATACGCAACTATAACACCATCCGGACGATGTTCCCTGTCCGTCCGATAAATTTGGTATCCAGGCAAGGCTATTTCGCTATCGCTAATATTCCCGCACAGCCAGGTCTCGGTAACTGCTAAAACATCCGGAGACAGTTCGGCAAGGCAAAGTTTCAGCTCGTCTAGTTTAGATATGAGGCTTTGGGCATTTGTATACAAGCATCCCAATTTTGCTCCAGTCGAATTTCCGGCTGCATTTGTCACTGTTGTGGGGATTACTACGTTATCTCGAAAGCCCCTTTCGCTGTGCTCTTCCGTTACCTGATGGGTTCCATTGATGTCCGTTTCTTCAGTCAGAACACTGAACGCTAAGGGCTTTCTTGTGTTGTCGCCTCGAGCGGCTGGTTCCGCAAAGGTTTCTGTGTTAGCCGCGTAGCTGCTGTCATTCTTAGTATTACTGACTGGTTCTATTGAAACGACATATTGTTCAGAACTGCTTTTCCCTTGAAGACAGCCAACTTATGTTCGCCACCCTCCAGTCTCGATTTGAACTCCAAGACGAGTTCCCGGCTTTTCAGACGTTCCGCTGGTGAGTGGTCTGATTGAAAAAAACCTGGTTTTGCGTGTTCCGAGATCGGTTTTTTTGAGAGGATCAACTTGATTGCACTTCGTTCTCCAGCATAATTTTGAGAGGACGAGGTGGTAGTGCTGCTGCCCTGTCTTCAGACATTCTTTCTATCAGGAATACTTTTAAGGCCTTTTTCTCCGTGTCTGCCTGGAGTAATTGGTAAGGCAGACCATGGAAAGAAGAAACATCCTCCGAGATACGGTCTTCAGGTCTGACTAAATTTGATTCAGACAAAGAAGGCCACGGGTGCATCCAGGGTACGGTTAGGAGATCCTTCTTTAATTTTGACGAAGAATGTTTCCGCCGGATATTTGGAACATTTTTCGACTAAAGTTGGAATAATAAGTTCAGGCATGGTGTCCCTGGATGCAACAAATTGGAGAAAGTTGGAGAAAGTACAACAAAGGGCAACCAAAGTGGTCGGCGGATTAAGTGGCTAACCTTATGATGGACGTCTGAAAAAGACAAAAATATTTCCTCTTTTTATAGGCAATGGTTTTTGATATGAACTTAACCTTCGGGATCGTCAGAGGGCTAGACTAAGCTCTTCAGTCTGACGATTTCTTCGAACATGCGCGAATGACAAATTTTCCAGGTCACCAATAAAAACTGAATATAAAGCATGCCAAACTTGAAGTGCGGGCCAAATTCTTACCCCAACGGCTGGTTGAAGGATGGAATGATTAGCCGAACTCCGTTGTCTCGGTGGAAGACGCTGAGACCTTTAAAACGACTGGATAAATTTATGCTTGATGGTCAAATATTTACGCGATATAAATGTTTGGCATAACTGTTGTGTACATATGTGCATGCATTTCATCCATCTATGTGTAAATAGGGCTTTAGAAGGATCTGCCTATGTCCATCATATATACTTAATTATACTAAATGTCTTGGTGTCTAAAGTGCGCTTCGCGTAAAAACATCTGACTGTTTTGGACAAGGACTAGGACACAGCAGTTATTCATGGCACAAAAAGGAATCCTTTACCTGTCATGATAGCTGCAATAGCTGTCCTGATACACTCGGCTGCGAGAACAACTTTTTAAACCCCTTCTTCAAATTCCTCTTGGGCTTGTGCCGCCGTCTGGGCGACTACGACATCCTCGCGATCATCTTGCTCCCTGGCTTATCGAGACAAGTCACCAGGACCACCAAACCTCTGTGTGGGCGCATGATGGAGCGTTAAGCCATAGTTTCGAAGAATCGTATTCTATCTTCATATTCCCCTGGTTACGTTCCGTTGAACACTACGGTGAGTACCCAAAATGAACTTCATTGGTTGGTGGCCAGCGAGCACTGTGAGATGGCTACCATGGATGAACCCGTGGACACACTGCACGGCGAGGATAAGGGCCTATTGTCTCCTTTTCAATCTGGCTATACTTTCGTTCTGTCCTTTTCGGTGACCTGGGGGCATACGTGGTTATTTGGATCCTACCATCTGCTTCCTTCTGAAGGAGCATTTTGCTAAACCGTAATCAGGGACGTCTGTCTGGACAACGATTTCTTGGTCAGACTCGAAGTGCGATAACATAGTCGAATCGTTGATCTTTACCTTTGTAGCACCAGATGAGTTGTAATATTCAGAAGACCAAACAAACTCCACGCCCTTGCACAGATGGCGGACGAATTCGAGTTTAAGCTGTGTAACCCAGTGATGGAAGGGCCGTAGTAGCTGACCAACCCTATAAACGATTGCAGCTCCTTCAAGTGCCTTTGTGCTTTCGTGTGCATTCACCTTCTCTGGGTCAGGTGCACACTCATGCTCGTTGACTATGAACCCGAGATAGTGGGTTTCCTTCCGCTGGAACTCACTTTTTTCCATATTGATCCGAAGGCCGTAGTCTATCAAATAGTCCACAGCCTGGTCTAGTCTTTGACTCGGCTCTTCCGCCGAGCTGCCAACAACCAAAATACCGTCCAGATATGTAATAGCTCCGGGAAAATTCGTAAGCATCGTATCCATGTTCTGCTAGGACATACCAGGTACCCGTTTATGCCGTATTTAAGACCGGTGTATCTGAAGAAGTGTTTTTGAGTATAGATGACCAAACGTTCCTGCAATTTACTGCTCACCTTAATCAGTACGTCGGCCTTGGATAGATCGATTCTTTCGAAAACTTTACCTTCATTTAGGGCCACAAAAATCTGCTTTACGGTTGTTAGCGGATAATAATTATCCCCTCGTGCTTCGTTCCAGCCCGTGGAACAATCCGCACAACCGCACATAACCGTTAGATTCCTGCGTCACCACGACTGCAGCAACCCAAGCTGAATAAATGGTAGGATAGGTTATGCTTCTTGGTTGTAATCTTTCTAGCCAAGCTTCTACGGACGACTCTATCGCCAACGGAACCCGTCAACACTCTTTGAAAACTGAATTCTTCTCCGGCTTCACTTTAAAACTTATCTTCGTGTTTGTGCACCTGCCGGTTGCTTTCTGTATCTGTTCAGTATACCTTTTCTTCAGGATCTCTCCGGTAGTACTGTGCATCATGGTGATACTTCTTAAAAGGAGCGGTCTCACAATCCCAGTTTAGGGATCGTTTTATTTCCGAGAAGATTGTTATGAGTCTTCGAGACATAGATGCCTACGAGCAAAGTCTTATTTCGAAAGCTGGCGTCGTCTGTCAAAAGTCTTCAAATTCTACATGCATGTAATTCGACGTGCGTGCTTTGACATCCTTTGGTTGCACTTCTAGTGAATCTCTATCCTTCCACATACGCATGGTGATTGTGATCAGATCAGATACCGTGTTTACCTGCGGTGTGGTTAGTCCTCCAGCAATATTCACTGACAGGTATTCCCAGCGTTAGCAATTTCCCACTTGCGAATCGTCTTCTTAAATGACCTAAAAATTCTCTCATCTGCTAGCGTGGGTTATTTTGTAACTTGAAGATTTATGGCCAACTCGGAAACAACTGTAGTACTTCCTAGTTCAATAAGGGCATTCTCCCAGTCAGTGCTAATCAATAAACTGCCAACATGTTGTCTTCAGTTTCGGTGAAAAACTCTCTTTTGTTCTATTTTTTTTCGTTCTGCTATCAAAGACTTAAGCGGGGGGACTGTTCGGGCTTCCATTAAGCCGGATGTCTTGCTTGATATTTGAGATTCCAGTTCATTCCTCTGTCAGTTACTTATCGTCATATCACCCTTCTGGCTTAGCTCGTCCCTTTCCAGTTTATTGCCGTCGACTGAGCAGTGGACTAGCGCACTGCGCAAGGATGGTAAGGCCGACATTATTTACACGGACTTCAAGAAGACGTTCCACAGCGTCCCAAATAAATACCTGATCTAAAAACCATCTGAAACTGGAATAAGAGGAAAGGTATCGACACGGATCACAGACTTTTTACAGGGAGGTCACAAACCGCGAGTGTTGATACTTCGAATTCTACTCTTACCCCTGCTCTAAATAGTGATCCATCAAGCTCAGTCTTAGAGCCGTTGCCATTCCCAGCTTACATTGGCGACTGCGACGACGATCTGGGATGCAGCGGCGTCCTGCTTGCTGACGATGTTAAGCCGTGGATAAGTTCTGACGCAGACAGGCACGCACTTCAAGGGCGTCTCAGCCGACTGAGCAGCTGGTCAGCTCTTTGGCTCTTCAATTTTAATTTTAACAAATGTGTGATCATGAAACTCTGAACCAGAAATACCAGTAAGGAGGATTATTCCTTTCAAAACCTCCTTGACTAGCAGTCCCTTTAAAATATCGAGGAACAGAAAGACCTAGGCGTCCTAATGACCTCCTCCTTTAAACCATCGTCACAGTGTCAAAGGACAGCCAAATGCGCGATAGGGCGTTATTTGCGCTGAGGCGAGGATTTGTGCAGATCGATAACGAGATGTTCAGAAAAGTCTACGGGGCATTCGCTCGGTCCCACTTAGAGTATGCAGTCTAGGCCTGGCAACCGTGGTTCAAGAAGAATTATCGACAACTGGAAAGAGTACAGACAATGAGTAGGAAGATAGTCAAAAATCTAGATCACCTATCTTATGAAACCAGACTG
>CACRXP010000015.1:1955940-1994610 GCA_902702965.1 Spirometra erinaceieuropaei
TCTTATTTAAACCTACCGGACTGTGAGAGACCGTTAGTGCGCCTTCGACTTTGATGAATTCTTCCAATTAGCTGACACGGGTCGTCTGTGTAATCATGTCTTTGAACTGCGGAGGAAACTGGTCCACCCGAACGCCCGACGGAACACATTCTCGCAGATGCTCACTGGAGTATCGAAGAGATCTCCTGATGCGTTAGTTCTTTCCAAAACTGCTGAATCCTTTAAGTGCAAATTAGACGCTCATTTTCTGCGAAACTGCATACATACAGTGCGTGACCGACCACATAAAATGTTGGCCGAAGTTCGGGAATGCATTTCCGATTACGAAGGATTACTTAAGTGGGGTTGTTATAATGACTATCATGCGGCATAACCCTATAACATTTCGGACTTGCCAGCATTTCGGCTTCTGAATGCACTTATTTTTGAGCTCCTGTAGCAACCACACTCTGTAAGACAAGACTACTTAAGTAGCATGCATTCTTCCTATTGATCTACGACGGTCTTATAGATTCAAATATATTTTATAGAAAACACAGACAACAATATGCTTTCTTTTGCTCATTTGGTAGAAAATCACATTGTCTTCATATTGTATGCTCAAAAAAGATGTATATTTGGGTTTTAAAAAGGTTTCCCAATTTCCGAATAATTTTCAACCTGATCTGTCATCGCATCAGCGTTTAGCAATTTCCGTCTACAAGGTGCATGCTATTCGCGTACGGAAAATCATATCTTCCTCTATGCCTTTAAGAAGATATCACATAGAGTTCATTAAATTTTGCAATTGATCCGGACTGTGTTGTCCATTTTATGAGGAACATTAGTAAACGTACATGTGCGGTCTTGCATGCATGGACATCGTACAGTGTTAAAAATCTCATAGTTAGAAACTTTTTGAAAACCCAAATATAGATTTTCTATGAGCATACAATATGCAGAAAATGTAATTTACTACCAAATGAGCAAAAGAAAGCATATTTTGTTTGTGTTTTCTATAAAATATGTTTGAATCTATAAGACCATCGAAAATCAATAAGAAAAATGCATGCTACTTAAGTAGTCACTTCTTACAGAGTGTGGTTTCTACAGGAGCTCAAAACTAAGTGCATTCAGAAGTCGACATGCTGGCAATTCCGAAATGGTATAGGGTTATGCTGCATGATAATCATTATAACAGCCCCACTTAAGTAATCCTTCCTAATCGGAAACGCATTGCAGAAATTTAGCCAACATTTTATGAGGTCGGTCACGCATTGTGTTCACGCACAAATATGTAAACACACATACATACCTAAATACTGTACATTTAATAACAAATATGTTTCTGCGGCAGTTTGCACCTGGCTCACACTTACCGCTTGCATTTGAATTTCCAGATTTATCGATGTAACAACTGATTCTATTGCCATTGTTCGGCATTAATAGGGAGCTCAAGGACGCAAGCCTCATATCCTTAGTATACTGAATAAAACTAACTTAACCAACTTACTGCGTACCAAAGCGTGCGAAGTGAAAAATTAGGTGTATGCAGTCAATAAAATGTATTAGAATGTATAATGGCTCTGAATATCCACGCGAAAAATTCACGCTACTTATGGGACGGTATTTAAGTAGCGAAACTTTTGCAGGCGACCAAAAATGAGTTTGTTCAAAAGCCGCATCCTGGCATCATTGGAATGTTTATGAATTCTATTGTATGACAGTCAGTATCATAAGTAAACTTCAGCCATCTCCTTTTATTCTGAAAAAAATCAAGAATTTACGTTTAAAGGTCATGGGAGAAAACAACAATTGTAACTACGAGGATAATAAACAAGTCCTCTAAAGAGACGTGCCAAACACTTATAGCAAAGTCTCATTAACGGTTAACAAGAGTTGCGTATCAAATGCATGACAATGGTATACGGAGGACGGTAATTTCTGCAGCAAAACGGCACTTGCTATCGCACGCCACGCAACGAGACAGAAAAAACTGGGCCATTTATCTTTGAAATTACTAAATATTATTCTGATCCTTCAGCATCGGAGCGTTGTTCTTGTTCTCGTGTGCGGGCGTCGCCCCCAAAAGAATCCCTTCTAACCATGGCTTTTTGAAGAGATATTTCATTTGGACTTTAGCCTGTAATATTAAGATTGTTGGGCATTATTTGTTAACCGTACTATGAGTTGAATAGCCAAAGGAAGGTTCAGCCAATTTTTTTATCGAGTTTCTGCGGTCGTACGATAGGACTTCCAGAGTCCGACTCTTCATTTAACCACTGGTCACTTCAAATGCGGTTGATGGCATAAAATAGATTATGAAAGATGGCAGATGAACTGCAAAACAAAAAAAATTATGTTACGATTCTGCAACACAACACTTGCTATCAATTGGTACAATATTTCGAAGTCTTTTGTGGACACGATTAAGAGAATTTCGTTTTCGCATATATAGATTTTTGAGTGAAACAGTATCTCTTGCATTTCGGGGTCTTCCGACTTACAGCCGGATGTTAAATGTTTGAAATGCACTGAATAATAATTCTGACCACGTCAGGGGTGTTAGAAAAGCTGATACTCTTAGTTGGCGTATGAAGCCAACGATTCCTCAACCCTAAATAATGGCGCATCCGATATATGAACCCGGATAAATTAGATCATTGAGTATTTTAAATTATATGATAAAGCCGAGAAAGTCCATTCCTTTATCCATATTCATGATTAATGGTGTTTCAAACAAAACCGTTCATTCCGCCTTAATAAAGCAATCACGTTTTACACGTTTTACGTTAGTGAGTCACTGTTGATGACTGTGAGCATGAAGGCCCCTTGTAGCACTTATTAGAAAGTTACCTAACTGGCCTTATAAACACTTGTAAAGATGCTGACGCATTGTATCACTTTGGGCACTTTTGAGCACCCAGTACTGCAGTAAACATGTAATTCGTCTGTTTTTAAAGAATGCTATAACAGGCATGCAGTGTATTATAACTTAATAATATCGAAAACATTCGAAAGGGGAGCAGTTAGTAACTCTTTTTGTGGACATTTGGTTTTCGGACATGAAAGTAAAAATTTCTCGCAATATTCGTGTTTCAAGAAGCATTTTCGAAAGCAAATGTGCTTAAAGCTTAAGGGCGCATTGGAGGAAATCTCTTCCGACCATATAGGGCTAATTAGAAGGGACATTTTTTCATAAATGTCGGCATGACCTTTTTGTTCTTGTCTTCAAAACGTAGACATCGAAATTATGGCAGACTCTAATAGGGAAATCTTCACACAGACTACACATGAATTTTTTACACCCAACTCACGAAGTATTTTAGAAATTCATTTTCAGCCTTTGGAATAATTAGGGAATGAATAAATCTTGTCGCGTTAACACTGCTAACAACTTTTTCATAAATGTGTTTTCGATGGCGGGTGAGGCAGTAAGGTCACACGTGCCCTTGGAATTAAATTCTTTTAAGAAAAACCATGGAAACCGTGTGCCTGAAATAGCTTAAGGAGGGGCTACTTTTCAGACTGATTTCAAAAAGTGGATGTTATTATAGACAAGGTAGTCAGAGTGCAGCTTAATAGTCGTTTTCCATAAAGAGAGAGCTTAAACTTTAAACATCAGACGCATTTGACGTATTTCTACATCTCTGTTCATAGGTGTGCGGCATAAGGCTTCGGAGGGAATTTTTTTGAAACAAAGTGCTCAAACCGTTTTGGATGAGAAAACTTGACAGTTCATTGTAAGAACGCCGACATTACTGCAGAAACTAAATTTGTCCACAAAAGATGTCTGGGTTTGATTGTGCGTATCCTACATAATCTTCTTCCTGAATTGACTTCAAGTACCTCTTATCTGACGCCATGGTGAAAAAGAGGCCGTCGAAATAGGACTAGATTTAGTAAATCAAAAGTTTTCTCGGGTCTTGGGGCACGTCGGCGTCGTAACTACAAAGGGAAGGAGACAACGTTTATCCACCAGCCAGTACCGCAGCTGGCGGCGCGTGTGGAAACTGCGTTTTAAAATTTGACGAAGGTAGACTCAATTTGACTTGTCTTCAGCGGACATTCTAACAATACTTTAAACATCTGCACTGTAAATGAATTTGCTTGCGTTATGGTCGAACTAATTTGGCCAAAATAACACAACGTGGCTCATCAGACTGGCAGCGACGACTTTATTGTTTCTCCACCTTATATTTGGGTAAGTGCATTAGCTTATGCAGCTAAAAGGCAATATTAGTGCTGAAAAACGTCAACTCAGTTGACTGTAATTTGGCTGGAAACGTGTTTCAAAGCTGAGCGCCAGGGTACATAATGAGATAGGACATGAACACGATTCAAAGTCGACGTCAAGTCAAAATGACATCCGGTCTCTAAAAAAGTTGATGAATGACGTACCAGATGTTTTTTTCTGAGACGTACGGCACGTGATAGAAGCACGCTTTATACATACAGTAGGTGGGCTAATTCATGAAATGTCAACCGAAATTTCGAAATGCGTTCTCGTTTCGAAAAGATTAATTGAGTATGGTTGTAAAGCTAATCATCATGCAGCATAATTCTATAAGTATCCTGTTACCTGTGGGTGTTTGCTTTCGAACCAATTTATTTTCGACTGCTTGAAATAATTGTACACTGCAAAAAATGACTACTTAAGTTACATGTAAGTTTCTCATTGATTTTCGATGCCCTTAAAAGTTCAATCGTATTTCATGGAAAACATGCATACAAATATTCATTCTTTTGCTCATTCGGTAGAAAATCACGTTTTGACTCAATGGTTTACTCAAAAGAAGAGTATAATTCGGTTTCGAAATGTCTCCAATTGTTAGATTTTTTAATACCGTGAAAAAGCCCTTCATAAAACCTCATGTCTCTGCTTTTACAGATGTGGTTTGTAAAGTTAACAATATTGCTCAAATCTACTGCTTAATTTTATGAACCCTTATATGGTCACCTCTTAACACCGTAGAGAAATCCATGGTTTTCCGTACACGGAAAATCTACGGCTTGTAATTTTGAAACCCTGAATGCGAGTGTAACAGCAGGTCGGTTTCAAAATTATTCGGGAATTAGAAAAGTTTTGTAAAATCGAATTATACTATTCTTTCGAGTATAATATTGGACAAAGACGTAAAAGAATGAATATTTTTATGCATGTTTTCCATGAAATACGACTGAACTTTTAGGGGCATCGAAAATCAATGAGAAAATTGCATGTTACTTAAGTAGTCATTTTTTGCAGTATACAATTATTGCAAGCAGTCAAAAATAAATCGATTCGAAAACGAACACCCACAGGTAACAGGATCCTTATAGAATTATGCTGCATGATGATTAGCTTTACAACCATACTCAATTAATCTTTTCGAAACGAGAGCGCATTTCAAAATTTCGGTTGACATTTCATGAATTAGCCCACCTACTGTATGTAATAGATGTGTAATTCCGTAAGCAGTAACTTGCAACTAACGCTATCTCACTATCCATAAATCTCTAAACTACACTTTCTATAAGGAAGACAGCGCTTTCAAGCACAATATTAAGAGTGTTTTAAAAATGCAATAATGAAGTAGTCTTTTTATTTTCAAAAAGCTTTTATCAAGCAGGCATCTCCTTTGCATTGCTCTAAATATCTTCATATTGAGACGTTGAATTTCTCTGCGTTAAGTATGTCCAAAAAATCAGACCAGATGTTTTTTGAAATAGATGACCTATTAATTTAAATTAGACTGTTTGTGTGAAGTTCGCACGCAAGAATTTCATCCTTCCGCGTTGTTTGCCCGATAGCGGTCTTTAGTTTCCCCCCTTAAACCAGCCTTTTTGCAGGCTCTCAGCACGGAAGGCCAAAATTTCGTCCACCGCACCACCTGCACGTCCTTAATTTACTGCCAGCTGAGATGGTTTTTTTGTTTTCTGCTTTACTGATTAAGCGTCGTCGGGTTAGAACCGAGAACTGTAAAACCACTACCAGGACAAAAGTTCAAGTAACCTTCTTGGAATGAAGAATGAAAATTCTTGTAAATGCAAAAGATACTGCACTGCCAGGCAAAAACAACTTCAGTTAGTAATATTACAATAAATGAATACTCACGGACAAAACAGTCATTAGGCAGCAGGTTATTACCGACAAAGACAAAGGAGACTGAAATGACCATTTCAGGCTTATTAGCCGTCGTCAGCCAGTCATACCCAACCCCGAAGTGTGCGACACCTCGGGCTCGAGCTTGTGACCTGTTAGTTAGAAGTCATTGGGCGGGCCAATGTATGGACCATATAGGAGCTTGGTTCTCACCAATGCACTTGGTGTGTTTCCCAGTTGCACTTGTTTTTTCTGTTCGTATTTGCCGTTAATGGGTTGGTAACGTGGACTGTTTTTTGAAAAGATAATGGTTTTTTATGTTTTTAGAAAACCAGAAACGTCGGAAAGGTCGCCGTCTAATAATTTGCACCGAGACAGTCATTGTTAACCAGCAATGCATTCTAATATTGGCAAGTTTCATCTACGGTCCTTCATAGTTTCATTACATTTCAGTCGCTAGTTAAGTCATAGGTGGAGGTGTGCGAATATCTGCCAGTTGACACAAAAAAGAAAAGAACCAGTCTGTCCTGTGCTCATAAGTGATAGAGATCCTTTTAAATCTCCATTATAAATTGCAGCAGATGCACCGTCTCAAGAACTGAAAGCCAAAGTCCTGAGGCATGTTTTCGTCTCTGGATGTTTACTAAAGAAAGGTTCTTACATTAATTCTGACATTAATTCTCCTAAGATATTTCAGTCACGCAAGGATGCTGGTTTTAATTGATCTCTTTTTCGGCTCTCTGCAAAAGCATCTGCCCACGCAATATGGATTTTCCACATTGATTTTCAATTCCCTTGTATACCCAAATATATTTTACAGGAACTATGCACAAAATATCCCTTATAGTACTCATCTGGTAGCAATTTGCGTCTTCGCCAACATTTTTACTTAAGGTGATGGTAGCTAGCGTTTGATTTCAAAAAATGTTTCTGATTATCAAAACTTTTAAGACCACGAAATGTCCATTCATAAGGTATCTCATTATCACGTTTATTGATGCTACTTATTAAATATACAATCTGGTTTGTATCCATTGCACTATTTCATAAGTCCTATATGGTGTCTTTCTAACAGCTTATGGAAATGTGTGATATTCCTTCGACGGAATGCATACATTGTGCGGTTTGGAAACCCCGAATACAAATCTGAAAGCAGGTGGGGCGAAAAAATATTCCGGAGTTGAAAAAAGATTTTACCACTGGAAAATATTCTCCCTTTAAGTAACAAACTGAAAAAGTATGTGATTTGCTACTAAGTGAGTCAGAAAGATTATATATTTGTGGTCGTTCTCTAGATAATATATTTAAACTTACGAGAACAACGAAAGTCAATGTAAAAAATCCACACAACTAAGGCGGTTACTTCTACAGACTGCTGGTTTCGCATACGACCGGAAGGGGATCGTTCAAAAGCCGGGATCCTGGCATGACCGGAATATCTTAGAATTTTGCTGCTTGGTAATCCATATTGCAGACGCACTTAGGTAATTTGCTCAGATCGAAAACGCAATTCAGAATTTTGGGGAACATTTTATGAGACAGCATTGGAGAAAGAAAAAAAAGTATAAGGGTTGACATTGCGGAGTCCATTCCCAGGATAGTTTCGGCACATTCGTTACCTAAGTAAATATGATGCTGTTTAACCCACCACCTCGCACCAAAAGACACCGTTTGGAAGACTGCCAACTAATAGGACAACTCAGTCGTCTCAAGATAAAAGACAAAGCTCCATGCTAATGGGGTCCTTTTGGCACTCCTACGCAAATAAAATTCAAGTAGCGTCCTTGTTTCTGTGAAAACCCAGTCCATTATGCACCAATCGGGTGGTGTATGTGGCACGCATAGATCGGCTGCCTAAGTGTGCAATACAATGCTCTTGGCCCCGCTTGCGTTCGTCTTGAAAGACTTGTCACGGGATGCAGGTGAATGAGAGTGGAGTGAGTGCTATTGGTTCTGCGCAAATCCGTTGTCACTGCAAACTAGTTCGTGCGCAGGTCGTTAGCTTGCGCCTACCAGGGCACACGGCGGGCATCGGGGTTCGCAAGGGCCGAACTATCCGGTGGCAGAACGTAATCAGAATTCGAAACCTGTCTAAGTAGTCTTTTGCCTGTCTACTGGATTCATGTTCACTCGCACTGTTTAAACTCGAGGATTCATAATAACAAGCACTCAGCGGTCTTGAAAAACTGTCACGCACCTAACCGCTCAACTGAATTTACTAGACCCGAATACGATTATGAAATCTTGCCTATAATGCACTGATGGCTCCGAAAAGGCGATAACGGTTTAGGGAAATTTGAAAAAGCTAAATGACAGGGATAAGAGCGCACTCCAGTAAGATGGCGCGCAAAATGAAATAATCATTGTGATATGCGGTCCTTTTACGGATTTGCCGCGTTTCCCAATTCATTATTCTTTTATTTTTTATTGTTTTTGTTATTAGCAATTTTTTCTTTGCCTAATTCTTCTGAAGAAAGTGAAAATATCAGACAAGTATCGTGACTTTCACTTCGCTTCTCAAGTGTTCGAATTAATTTTTTGTGCATTCGTTTTGCTTTTGAATCGCCATATGAGTATGGCCATCGGAGTACTTGTCAGCTTCTACAAACTGATTTCATTTCACACCGGTAAACAGAGATGTAGTGCCAAGCAACGTCATAGTCCGTCAAAGTACCGAAATGCAATGCTGGAGTCTTCTGTCAGCACGCGGTTTTTTGTCGTCTACTCACAAATTACATTGTCTATAACTCTGAAACGCAAATACCGATCTCATGAAATGCTAGCCGAAATACTTAAATTCGTTTTCGATAACAAAGGATTACTCTGGTAAAGTTGGAATAATGACCGCCGTGCGGCACAATCGTATGGTATTTCGGACACGCCAGGAAGCTGACGTTTAAATTAACTTCATTTCC
This sequence comes from Spirometra erinaceieuropaei, assembly GCA_902702965.1. Lineage (NCBI taxonomy): Eukaryota > Metazoa > Platyhelminthes > Cestoda > Diphyllobothriidea > Diphyllobothriidae > Spirometra > Spirometra erinaceieuropaei. The sequence goes on from CACRXP010000015.1 coordinate 1,964,920, forward strand.
ATATCGTGTATAATTCTCATTTGATGAAGGATGATTAGTTACGTGGTATGCAATCTTTACATTGATTTTCGATCCTAGGAATTTAAGTATATTTTATAAAAAAAGACAAAATATTCATTCCTGTACCTTTTTAGAAGCAAACCACGTCTCCTTCAAATTTCATACTCAAAGAAAAAGCAAAGTTATGCTTTGAAAATGCTTTTCAATTTTCGAATAGTTTAGAACCAGATCAACCGTTGCATTAGCCTTTAGAGACTTCACTATACAAGATGCATGCAGTCCGCCCAATGAAAATTATGTATCCCTCTACACCTTTATGAAAATACTATTTAAAGTTGAATTGGATGCATACTGTGCCGTATAGTTCATGCGGAGTATTGATAAACGAACAGATACGATACTGTATCAAAGTGCATTGCACGGTCTTAGAAATTTCGTTATAAAAAACCTTTAAAATCTTTTTCCTTGTTCGAGTTTTAAATGACAAGATGACGTGATTGTTCATAGAATAAGCAAAAGGGGGCATATTTTATGCATCTTTTATATAAAATATGTTACAGGGTTTTCAAAAATTATCATAAAGCACATACTACATAAACAATCATTTTGAAATCACATTGGATTTTTTATAGAAGGTCGAAAATAAATGCATTCAAAGACCAACATGCTGGTGAATCCAAAATATCATGGGGTTATATCGCGCGATAATCAGTATTACAACCCCGTCTAAGTAATCTCTCATAATCGAAAACCCATTTCAGAATTTCGGTCCATATTTCATGAGATCGATCATTGTATGTCCCAACTGAAAAGTATACTACCATGCAGTTTGCCAAAACATCTCCAAAGGTGCAGACAAAATCTTTTCATGCTAAAGCACCTGGGGAGATTGCATGTCGCGCTCATAGGTACTACTGAAGCCACCCTAACACAGATAAGGACCGTTAGTATTCAGACGGCACAAAGGTTAACGTATTCACTGCAAGCAACGCTGTCGTGGGCCAAAACCGGGAAGTCACGGGATTCTCCGAGAGATAACTTGAGTTCAGACGTCCCTTCCTTTGAAGTCGGCCTCACAGGAAGATGCTCAGTGAACATAAACCAGCTGTTCACAAAGACTCCTGCTGGTTTTTATTTTCGCTCACTCACCGGCTCGCCTTTGAAGTAACGGCAACATACGGACAGTAGAAACTTTCTGGAGGCGGCTCTCATTTCCTTCAAAATAACCATGAAATGCTTATGCTACCAACATAGCGAGACCAGAAATATTCGAATTCAGTCTGCACAGTTAGCGTCACCTATTCGCGGCCTTCGGTTGGGGGAATGACAGAAAATGCATTATCAGGACTGACCCTTCCATTCTTCAGCTTCGCAGTAAACTCGTGTGTGAGAAAACGAAGTAGAAGTCCCTGACGTCTGAGGTCTCATGTTCTCACGCGTAGTCTTCATCCGGAGCAGCAGCAGATCAGGGTAATGGGCAGCGTGGCAGAGACGCATGGATTACTTTGCCGCATCTGGTTTAGATAGACGTAAAGGTATTGCCTCGGAGAAACTGAGTGGTTGCTTCCGGACGCGGATGTCACAACGTGCAACAGCATTTATATGAAACGACGCTAAATGTCAGATTGCATTTCGCTCGGTGGGATCCGGTCACGTTTCCAAGTAGATCGTGACCGACATTCCCGCGGGAACGACAACCTAGTAAGGCTATCAACAATCGCCAGGACTCTACTCGAGTAGAGTAATTAATCACTCGGGGAGTGTCTAGGTGAACAGTTCCCTTAATGATAGTGTCAATAAAACAAGTCGCGAGGCGGTTATCAAGTCAATAATTCAAATCAATGATAAAACTTCGGTAGAACACGGATCGAATTTGGACGGTCTGGAGACCAGTACCTGAAGCATCACCATTTGCGATAAATGACGATATTGGTGAATTTGGTAGACACGTGATTGTACAGTAACTGTCTCCTCCAAACTCTTGGTCATCTACTACGTCCGTCTGTTGCTGTCTCTGATGAGGGACTGGCACGCGGCTCAGAAAAATCCAATAAAAAGCCTTTTTGCTCCCCTTATCCAGACAGCGTCTTTCCAACGACATCCTGAGATGAACTTCTCGCATGGAGCAGCTAACTCAGATGTCCTATCGTCATTTATGCGCTCCAGGATAAGTGTGCTAGCGTCCACCTCCTAATTCTGGTCTTTGGGTGTTTCCTTGCTTCTGTTACTTCAAAAACCTGGGTGAAGTTCAACCAGATCTCGCATTAAAATTTCAATTCGCGTCTGATGGCCTAGCTATTGTTAGGCCATTTACATTTGATTGCTTTTTCCCTAACACATTTAATACGCCCTGAGCGGCCTGACTCGCACATTATCACATCATTTTAAGAATTCCTGTACAAGGCCAGATGCGTTGTATCAGCTGCTGTTGAAATAGTATACTACTGAACTCTAATAAGCCTAGACAAATGCTGTCAGAAGAACGTGCAGACGTGTTACGAGTAACATGCAGTAAGTGGACTAGGTCATGAAATCTCGACAGAAATTCCGTAATGCATTTTCGTTTCGAAAAAATTGAGTAAGTAGGGTTGTAAAAGTAATCATTATACAGCATAATTTTACAGTAATTCAGTTACCTCAGGATGTCGACTTTCGAACGAACTTTCCTTTGATTACAGGCAAAAACTATGCTCTGTAAAAATGACTACTTACGCAGCATGCGTTTTTAAATTGATTTTCGATACCCTTAAATATTCCATTATATTTCATAGAAAATATGCATAAAGACATTTATTCTTTTGTTCATTCAGTAGAACATTACGTCTTTTTTTAATTTTACACTCAAAGGAAGGGTATAATTTGGTTTTATAAAGCTTTTCCAATTCCTGAATAATTTTGAACCCGACCTACCATTACACTTGCATTCAGGGTTCTCAAACTACTAGTCGTATAATTTTCGCGTATGGAAAACCATACACTTATCCACCGTATTAAGAGGAGACCATGTAAAGTTTATAAAATTAAGCTGTGGAGTTGATCCACATTGTTAACTTTACAAGTCACATTGGTAAGTGAAGAGACATGATGTTTTAGGAAGGGTCATTTCACGGTATTAAAAAATCTCTTAACTAGAAACTTTTTTAAAACCGAATTATACCCTTCCATTGAGTACAAAATTGAAGGAAAACGTACTTTTCTACGGAATGGGCGAAAGCATAAATTTTTTTATGCATGTTGTGCATGAAATATAATGGAATCTTTAAGATCATCGAAAGAAAATGAAAAAAATCATGCTACTTAAGTAGTCATTGTCATGGAGTATGGCTTTTGTATACAGCCAGAAGGGCGTTTGTTCGAAGGCAGGCGTCCTGGGGTAACTGAATCATTATAGAATTATGTTACATAACGATCAGTTTTACAGCACTACTTAACTACTCTTTTCTAAACGGAAACGCATTTCGGAATTTTCGTTGACATATCATGAGTTAGCCCTCCTACTGTACCTTTCCTCAGTACTGTGCAAAGTTACTGGTGTGTTAAGAACCCTGCAGGTGCGACCTTCTCGTACGAGAGGTTCCTCGACCTCAAGATAAAACTTCTTTGATTCGAACATAGAAGGGGAAATGTAGTTTTTCTAATAATATTAGGCTACTTCAAGGTCCTGTCTTGTTAGCATACGTCAATCTGCTTCACGCAGACGACCTGCCACTCTTAAATGACTGTTTGGATGCTTAGTACGCTGATGATATGGTTTTAAGTTGTGCTACTAAAAATGAGGTCGATTTCTAATTTTTTGACGACAACGATGATCCTGTCCATTCAACGTCTTTTACCTAACGAATAAAAGTAATGTCCGTGTTTTATGACATCGTCCACACTTCATGCATGCACTTTTCGACATTATATCTCTTCCCTTTGGTACCTTGACGTTACACTATTTTCCACCCGCATACAACAAACGTACCTTAAGTCCTTCTGTGTGTTACATTTCTCCTGTCACTGCTCCTATCTTAATATGGGGGGTTTTCAGTTTTAAAATTAGTTCTGTGAATGCACTCTTCCACCACCAGGGTCTATTATTCACTTTCGTTGACGTCTTGGTACGGCAGCACTAAACAAGGGTGTCAAGAAATTAGCCAACTGAATTCTTGCTTGTATCCCCCACTGCCATCACTCTGTCCTAGGTGGTGTGGAATGCTTTTTTCGGTCGGCACGGCTCTCCGCATACGCACTGTCACACGTCGGCGTATTCATAATTAACTGCAGCAGCTTACCTACCTTACGAGATGTTAACTGAAATGCGAAATGTTTTTTTCATTAGGAGGGATTATTTAATCAAGGTGTCAATAGTGCTTGGCATGCAGCTAATTTCTAAGATAATTCGAGCAGGGCAGGGTTTCTGCATTTAATTAAGCACATGTTGAGTCACTTGTAAACATCACAACTGACGTAAAAATGGGTGCTTTAGTATTGTGTCTAGATATCGTTAGTTTCTAGTGTTTCTAAAGTTTAAACGCATTTTGCAGGAAGCGCGCACACGAATATTATTTTTTACTCTTCAGGTAGACAATTACGTCTTCGTTAAGGGCTGCGCTTGAAGAGATGGCATCTTCTGCTCTTGAATTTTTCAGTTTCCGAATTATTTTTAACCTGATCTTCAGTGTTACTCGCGTTTTCGGTTTCGAACCTGCATGGTGAATGCATTTTCCACAGTGAAACCCTACTGAAAAGAAGTTAGGTCGGGTTCCAAAATTTTAACAATGTTTGAGAGACTTTTTTTACCATAAACAGCATTGGTAAACCGACAGATACGATGCCGCATGAATGGCGTTTTCCGTTAGAGCTATTTCCATTCACTTGGATACCGACAATAAACGGGAAAGCATGTCCCACTAAATTAGTCATTTTTACCGCACGGACTTTTTTAGGTAGCTGGAAAGATGCCCATTCCATAGTCGACGTCCTGTCGTAATCAAAATATCTAGGGTTTATGACGCACGATAATCAATGGTAGTGTGCGCTCACCAATCGTTCTTACAGAACTCACTCGTTCCGTTGTGCCTTATGGACCCTCTCTCGAGCCCAACCAGCAGCCGCACAGCGGCGTATGATATAGACAGAATGACCGGAATGGCCATTTCTGGCTTAATCAATATTACAATAATCAATACTGCGACAATCAATATAATAACACCAATTAAATAATGCTTTCTAGCAGAAAGTACATTTTCGAATTTTGGTTAGCATTGCCTGACATAGTCCAGATGCTATGATATTTTCCTTGGCACAAATCTTAAAGTCTAATGAGAGAAATGAATAACTGGGATCCCGCTCGTTACCACAGTGTTCGTATCTTTCCATATTATCGAGTAATTTTTGTGACTAATTTATATACTCTTTGGAACCACTAGAACACGATTTCGCTAAAAGCATTGAAAGGCAATTTGAAAGTCAAGAGCAGTTTCTCTCTGTATTCAATGGACACTGTTTTGATGGAACAGGTTTAATCTGTCGACATGAAGGTTTGGCTAGACTCAGAAAGACTTTCTTTCATAGCGCAATTACCTCAAAAACATTTGGACGCAATTACGGTGTCGCGACAGTAGTTGCTTGCGAGGTTGCCAACTGACACGTTAACATCACCCTCGGCCCAAACGAAGGTCAGACTGCGATAATTCCTTCGTTCTGTGACCAGTAATAACGCAATATGCGATCACATCCAAAATGCGGAGGATAGGTCGTCGTGTCTTATGGGAACGTCGAAAACAGGGCTTACATGGTGGGGGGGGGGGCTAATGGATGAGAAAGAGAGCAGTAAAAGAGTGAATCTCTAGAAAAATGTCTTCATTCCCTGAATAGGTGCAAACAAATCAGTGCAAGACTTTGAAAGCGGCGCGGAAAATTGTATACTAGCGAAATCTAACAAAAAACCAAAGGAAGCTTACGACCATGATATAACTCTTCAGATAACAATCCGTTCCTCCTTATGGGGCCACCAGCCTGATTCCTAATCGAAATGACACTGATTTGCAATTATCAAGGAGGGAAGACACAAGAAGAGCAAAACCACTCCAAGCAAGAAAAACCTGATTTTCTGCCCAGCAATCACACTGACAAGCTGGTGTTTATATGCATGACAAAGTTTTAATCGCCTTATTTAATCTTCTTAGAAACTAATGCAAATCTTGAAGAAAATATTTCTGAGCAAAGTTTGTTGGGCTAGATTTTGGAAGTTAAATAGGAATATTTATGTTAGTATCTGTGCTCTCAGTATAGTAAGTTATTATGCACCTGCAGACTTAGCATCACATTATGTGCAGGTAATAGTTCACAAATTACGGCGTTTTTTATTTTTTAACTATTGTATCCCCTGATACAGGGGCTTTCTTTATATACCCATATAGTCAATCTTAATAAACTTGTTTGTAATGTTGACATCGTCCGAACCTGTGGCTTTCGATAACAAAATTTACTTATCCGTTAGATGTTAATAATTTCTAAATTACTCTCCGCATTCCTTTGAACAAGCCTCGTTTCTCTAACTCTGTCGCGCTATGGGGACCTGTGGTGAGAGCGATTTTCGTTAGAGAAGATTGCTAGTAATTTTGGAGCATTTCTCGAGCCTCATAACCTACTGCACCCGCATAGTTATAAGTGACGAAGACATAACCGAACGTTAATTACTATAAATCGCTGCAAATAAATGGAACAAAATTTTATTACATAAAGTTACGTCAAATGTTCCAAATGTAAATCTTGTGCATGCACCGTCAGCAGACCTTGTTAATATTATTTTAATGTGCATTGTTTTGTCCTCGTTTTATCCAACTTTGAATTTACTATCGACCCCTCTCATCAGAGACGTGGCCCACACACAACGCAACGACAAACGTGTTGACAATCATTTTTGTCGGGCCAGAGCTATAAAGATTTTAGGGGTCATTGCAATGAATCAATCAATACGCCACCTTCATCATAATTGACAGGTTGTGAATCGGCAAAAAATTTAAACAAACTGACGAAACTGTCAATCGCGGATGAACATGGAGCGTCAAGAACCGTACGGAATATTGCTGGTCATGTTTTAATAGCATCAACAGTCCTCGAAAATCGCAAAAACCATAGTTCTGGGGGCTGGGTATTTCATGATCGTCTTCATAACGCATCCTGTCGGATATTAGCTTGCATCCATACATTCCGCATGCACAGCACGCCTTAATGAAGATGGCAGGGGAAGGCGTCTTTAATTTTGTGAAATAGCTTTGAAGATTTATCTAACATTTAAATCGCACTACCTGGCTAGACGAAACCTGCTATAAAATAAGATGAGAGGTGAATTGACGTAGCTGAGTCAATCGGTCAGAGTAAAATCCCCCATGCAATATTAGAGCAGGAGGTTAGTTTATCCAATATGAGTATGTGGGGTGTCATTTGCAATACAGGATTAATAAGCCTGTTTTTAAGGAATACTACAGTGAAAATTGAATCATATTTACGAATGTTAAATGAAAATTTTTGGCCTATAGTGTTTCAGTGTGCGGATTACGCCGATTTGCAATTTCGCAAGATGGCGCCCTTGCTCATTATGGCCCCCCTGTTCGAAAGTTGCCTGGTGAACATTTTCGGGGTTGATATATAGACCGAAGTGGTGTCGCCTAATAGTACGTAAGGTCCCCAGGCCTCAGGCCTTCAGACTTCTTTGTCTGAAAATTAATCAAAAATCAGGTATTTACAGATAAGCCAAACACCCTCATTGATCTAAAACAAAATAACATAAAGCCATAAAAAGATGTTAAGCCAATGATACGCAAAAAAGTAACTGACTCAACCATTGAACGATGGCAAGACTGTACAGCAAATAGTGATTTACATTTGGTCCATTTGTTGCAATTTTGTGCAACGAAATTTCGTTGCATTTATTTGTCTCTTTTACTAAGAGTTACGGTTCAATGACATGTAGACCAGGGTATGTATGAATATACTAGACAATAAATTGTCAGAGTTACATAGTGTACCTTGAGATGACAAGTTGCTTTTCGCCGTCGTACGTCCATATGGAACAAAGTGTAAATCGCAGATCTTAAGTTTCCTGCTTATTTGGTCAATTCAGGGGGAAATTCTGGAAATTGCGAGTAATGTATGCATCGACTATCTACTGCTTCCACACTTGTGTTTTGGTTATTTGCGAACGAAGAACACATTCGCCGTTTTTCACTGAAACACTTAATTAAGTCATCGTAGGTTCATTACGAGTTTTAATCATAATCATACCTTTGAAACAGTCGAAGCGATCAAGAGAAGGAAAAGTCCTCGTAACGCATAATTTGCGTGTTGAGCAGTCACGTTTTACAGGCTCAAACGACGTTCTTCATCCCTGAGTAAGCAAAATGCCCTCCAAAATACAAATAGTTCCGCGGTCAAGGCAAATGAGTAGTGCCCAAAAAATATGCTTTTTTCTACCAGAATCAGTTTTGCCACTAAATTAAATTATGTTTCGGATCGGACTCCTGTTTCTATATGGATAATTTGATCAGAATTTTGTAGGTAAAGTCCTTACTAAGACGATTTTGCCATTCGTCTCTTCTTTACCTGTCATGTTCGCCGGACATATCTGGCTAGAGCACTGCCTCTAACATCCTGCGAAATAATTAGCTTTCAATCGGTTCCCCCTATCCATCTGTCACATTTTAGCGTGGAAGAAGGGCAGAAGGAGGATCAGAATTCGTCCGCTCCGAGGATATTTCTATCAAAAAAACATTTGCAAGGTAAGGCATTTACCTCATTTTGTGCTTGGGGCGAGTGTCCCCAGGTGAGCTCTCGTTTATCTTCCAGTTTGGTCAATGTAATAATTATGGTCGAAGGATCCTTCACCGGCAGCCACCGCATAGTCCTGCCAAGTGACTTACTTAAAGCTGATGCGTTAAGAAATTCTGGTAATTAATCTTGTCAAAATGGCAGACATTAAATAGAGGAGACAACTGGAAAATTAGACCTGACTGCGGTTTTCTCAGGCCTTACGCAATTTCTTGTTGTAAGATTTCCCTGAATGGAACGAAAGGGACAGTGCCGCCTAGCTCCCCTTATAGCTGTAGCCACTTAAAATTCCGACATCATAATATCTTCTCGCAGCGCCTCCTGACTTTGTCTGTCGGCGCCATTCCGATCTTCTTGCCCGATAAGCCGGAGCGATAGAGGCGACAATTTATTTTTGCGAAAATCTGCGGGTGTTGGACGCTTTCAAGAACAACCATTTAGGCTGTTTCGGTTATTTGATGACATATCTGATTGTTGACTGTCTGTTTCAGAGTGGTGGCAAACGTTGATGAACCTCAACCATAAATAATTGGTTTGCGCGAACACTCTAGAGGAATATTAGACAGCAGTTTAAATGGTACGTTCGCTCTTTTCAAAGAAAGATAACTGGAGGTAACCAAACGCACAACAATGCCTAAACGAGGGCCAACATTCAACTGACATTGTCTAGCCAGCGACAGTTAAGGCGACCAACTGTCGGAAATTCGACTCAAATCCTCTACTATACGATCTTAGCTCGGCGTTAGAAAAAATGATCATGGTTTTCGAGGCGGCGGAAGAGTTACTGTTTGCCTTTCCTCTTGCATCGAGATTTGCCGTACAGACAAGAAATAAAGCCATGCAGTCAACCGCATTGTGTAAGCGAATTCTGGAGGTAATGCGGAGACCATGCTTTCATCGTTAAGCCGTGCTTGTCCGCGGACACATTTTCGAACCCGTGAAATTGCACGCTCACTGCGTCACGGGGTATGCACTGTAAAAATTTATATCACTTTAAGAATGTAAAGTCAATTGTCTAACATGTGTTTTTGGTAATTCCTCATCAGGCCTGTACATTTACAAGGGAAATGATCAGTATAATTTTCGACAGGGTACAAATGCGTCTCGGGGGTAGGGTTAATCGCCGCCCACGCCGTCCGCATGACGGAGTCGGCGTGTTGAGGACGATGGAGGTGGAGTGGGAGGGGGGAAGTAGAGGGGTTCCGGTTAGACTGTAGGCGCTGTGAGTGCGTGTGACTGCTCTCGGTGAGTCGGGACGGCGTGCGATCAACGTCTGGAGTCGTCCAGGGCAGACAGACTGTTTGTGTCAGCGTCTTCTGACAACAGGGTGCTGGGTTCGCCAGTCGAATGGCCACTGCTTCGGCTGTGGCTAGCACCCGTTTGCGCAGGCCTTTAGAGTAATGTGCCGGTGCTCGGTAGATAACTTTAAAAGCTTTAGCGTCGGTTGGATTTACGGCGAAGGCAGAGGCAATTTGAGCTCGAAACCCAGTTCGAGAGTTTCTTTAGCCAAACCAACGATCTAAAACCCTCCCAACCTAGAAAAGTTGACTATCTTAAATCGACTCTGGTAAACTGTTGTGAACAGTATTTAAGAAAGGGTCCGAGGAACAAAGGGCACCTAACATGAGCCCACCTCGATAGTCTCAGGAAGCTTCGTGAAAATGAAAATATCTTACTAACCAAACCCGACAAGGGCTCAGGCATAGTGCTGATGGACAAGACGGATTACGTGGAGAAATTAAAAGAAATCTTATCGGACCGTAAAAAATTTTCGAAATCCGAGAAATACAGGGATCGAACCGAGACAATCGAGAGGCAGTTAACGAATGTGCTCAAAGATCTCCACAAGAAAGAACTTCTGTCTGACAAGGAGTTTGAAAAGCTAAAACCCTGTGGGCACGACGTTACCCAGAATGTATGGTCTTCCCAAGATTCACAAGTCCGGGCTACCACTACGTCCAATATTAGACATGATAAATTCACTCTATCACGCAGTAGCAAAATGGCTGGTAGAAAAGCTAAAACCGCTTCAAAGTTGCCTGTATCCGCTAAGTTTGAAAGACACCTTTGAGTCTGTCGACGCTATCAAGAACATTCACGTGGACGGACAAACGATGCTCTCGTAAGATGTATCATCACTGTTCACCAACGTACCCGTTGTGGAGACAATAGACTTCCTGGTCGACTTCTTCAGGGAAACAAACTACCCGATAGGCATGGCAGTGGAGACGCTAAAAGAACTACTTACGCGATGCACACAGAATGTCCAATTCCTCTGCAACGGCCAGCTAAATAGACGGTGTGGCAATGGGTTTACCGCTTGGACCGTTTCTCGCAAATGTCTTCATGGGAAAGGTCGAGCAAACGAGTCTCAAAGATACCATTAATGACCTTAAATTCTAAGGTCGATATGTGGACGATATCTTTTGCATGACGAGTCATCCCACCGACATCAATGGCCTAGTTCAGAAGTTTAACGGGGCGCACTCATCTCTGAAGTTTACCGCAGAGACCAAGGCGAATAACGAGATCGCATTCCTCGATGTCCTTCTACACAGACAAGAGGATGGATCCATCCAACGCAAGATATTCAGAAAGAAAACCTGGACGGGACAATACATTAATTTTCACAGTTTTGTTCCCTTAAATCTAAAACGAAATTTAGTCCAGGGACGCATCTGCTCTCCTGAAACTGTTGAAACAGAACTCCAGCAGATGCAAAACACGCTCCGCGAAAACCGCTATCCAGAGCGATTCATCTTCCCAAATATTAGAGAGCGGGCCACAAAACCGGCCGTTGCAAGTGCAGAGAAGAAAGACTTATTTCTAAGACTGCCTTTTCTAGGAGACGCAGCAAGCGAATTAGTGATATGACGTCTCAGGACAGCTCTCGCGAGTGCCTTCCCGCGGCGAACTCGCGCGTATTCTTCGCAAACTCCCCCCTGCTACGGTTGGGGGGGAAAAGACCGGCTGCCGCTACAGGCCACATCCATGTGTATTTATCCACTCACCTGCTCCTGTGGAGCGGGATATACTGGCCGTACAATGAAGCGTCTGGAAAAGAGAATACCCGAACACATGCCTGCCTGGCTAGGTAGAGGTGAACATCGATCGATTTCGAGTTCAATTCTCGCATATCTAATCGATGCGAACCATCAAACCGACGCTAAAGAAGCTTTCAAAGTTATCTACCGGGCACCGGCACACTACTCTAAAGGCCTGCGCAAACGGGTGCTAGCCACAGCCGAAGCGGTGGCCATTCGACTGGCGAACCCAGCACTCTGTTGTCAGAAGACGCTGACACAAGCAGTCTGTCTGCCCCGGCCGACTCCAGACGTTGATCGCACGCCGTCCCGACTCACCGAGAGCAGTCACACGCACTCACAGCGCCTACAATCTAACCGGAACCCCTCTACTTCCCCCCTCCCACTCCAACTCCTTCCCCCCTCCCACCCCAACTCCATCGTCCTCAACACGCTGACTCCGTCATGCGGACGGCGTGGGCGGCGATTAACCCTACCCCCGAGACGCATTTGTACCCTGTCGAAAATTATACTGATTATTTCCCTTGTAAATGTACAGGCCTGATGAGGAATTAACGAAAACATATGTTAGCCAATTGACTTTTCAATCGTAATATGGGACTTTTCGTAGAACTTTAAGAATGTGTAGGAGGGCTAAATTGACAAGCGACTTGAAATCTACCACTTAAGAGGCCACAATATTAATTATTGGATGCCTTTTTTCATTAAAATTAACAACCTTCGCCGAGGAAAACGCAAGGAATTTTTCGTTATTCAGACTGCAACACAAAACGCGCTTTATCATTTTAATTTGTTGCATTTTGCGTTAATGGAGCACCTCACAGGAAAATTACCAGCCTCCCTGTAAAGAAAGTCACAAGTCTACGTTCACTACCCGCCTCGATAAGCACAGGAAACAGTGAGGGGATGAAGCCAGCTGTTATGCAACATGCAACGGCTCTCCTGTAAAGTCTGTTTCTGCTCCCCGCAAAGATAAGAAAGATGCTGTTGCTCGTGTAGACAGGCAGTTGCACCTTATAAACGCCTTTCTAGAGATCATAACATTGTCATTTACCATCGATTTTCAGGATGTACCATTACATAACTGTTAACTAATACTCTGAAATGTGTTTTTGATTCAAAAAGACCACTTAGACAGGGTTGCAACTTGCAGCATAATCCAAGATATTTTATTCGTGTCTGACCTCTAGATGAGCTTTTTAACTGCTCGCAAAAGCGGTACTCTGTAAAAATAGCAACGTAAGTAACATGAAATTTTTCTATTGATTTTTGACGCCCTTATAAATTAGATTGTTTGTCTGATAGAAAATGAACACAAAAATACTTTAAGCTTGTACTTATATGTCTGCAAATTTTGCCCTCCTCGACTTTTTCTACTCGAAGAGAGGGAGCATCTTTTAAGTTACAAGGACGTTTTTCAATTCCGAATAACTTTAAACTCGACCTGCTCCCACGCCTGCATAGAGTATTTCCATTCTTTATGCTTTATACATTCTGTTGGTAGGAAAGCGTCACATAGCAAACACAATATTATGCAATGGCTTTAGATCAGATTATGCACTTTACAAGTTGCACTATTAGACTTGCTGATTCCATGCTCTATGAATGGTGATTTAACGGTCTAAAAAGCTACATAATCAGAAAACTTTTGTTTAGCAAAAGATTCACTTTTTAAATATACAATTTTAAAAAAGTCGCGATCTCTCACTAAGTGAGTACAAGAAAGATTACTTTTATGCACCTTTTTAGAAGAATATATTTGCGTTTTAGGGGCATCGAAAATCGACTAGAAGGACCGTAGCGCCTAAGAAGTCATTTGTTACGAAGTACAGGTTTTTGGACGGCCAAACAGAAGCCCACTCAAAAGCCGAAACCCTGTAATGACGGCAATATCCTAGGATTGTTCGTCAAGGTAATTAATCTCACAACTTTACTTAAGTAATGTTTTAGAATCAAAATCATATTTCAGAATTTTGGTTAACATTTCACCTAATGCACACATGCAGGAAAATTCAATCCTCCCCACTATAATCCACTGAGTAGACGTGCTAATACTAGTCTGAATGTGAGGGGCGAAACTCGTTACGTTTAAAATATGCACTATTGAACACGGAGACAGACTTGGCAGACAATCCACCACTGACATCTGATGGTTATTCAGCTGCCCTTGTTAATTTTGCTGACACCCACCAGTTCTATTTGAAGTAAGTCTTCGTTTAAAGCAACTGTCGTATCAAACGGCCACGGCGATCAGTAACTTTCTTAATGGACTCAAGCATGTGGTTCGGAGACCGGTGCTGGAGGTGCAGGATATAGGTTAAAAACAGCGTCTACAATCTAGGAAGTCACTTTCCTTAAAACTGTTCTCCACCTATTTCGATATCACAAGTCAAGTACTAAAAATTCCCCTACGTTAACGGTTTAAGGGGTCACAGAAAACCACCGGCGGTTTTAAAAACGTTGGGATGATCACATGAGAATCAGACACTTTGTCACTTCGTGATATGTGCATACTTGGGCAAAAAGTGGATATTTACGAACTCACAAATCTTTCGTCGAGCGCAGTTATAATCGAAAAAATATTGGAGCTGTCGTCCATCTGTGAAAGATGTTCGGATTCAGTAGAAACTGCGGAAAAACTACTCCTAATCAGCCAATGATGCGCGTGTTAATTTTTTTGTAATTTTTGATATTGCAGAACGAATGCCCAACACAATCGTAAAACATAACTGGCATGCTAAGGAGGTAACGATGCCAACCTCATGGCTATGACCCACGACATTTGAAAACTCCGAGAGCTGCTACCTGTTCGACCTTGGTTTGACGGAATTATAGACAACCACTTACCTTTTGGTTCAGTGTTCCATGGAACTCTTATGGCGCACTGGTAAATATAACAAACTTGTCTGGTTCCCAGCCAGCGTAGCCAACTTTGATTCGTCATGCGACAGGCATAGGTGATAACAATTCAGTTTTCTGACTGAGACACACATATGACTCGCTCGTGTTGTGACCTTGCTGTTAGCAAAAATCCCAGAAGCCTTTTATGTTACAGTCAAAAGTAAAGTAAAGAAATGCTGTGGTCGCGATTCAAACCAGTTGTTCATTTTTTAGACTCAGAAAATAAATATACTCCCCGAACTGATACTGAATTTGTCCCCCGCTCGTCCTTTTTCTTTTTTATTTCTACTGTGGAATGGAATTATAAATTATTAACATTCTATCCAAGCAATTCATTTTGAAAACCGTAATTTCAACTGGATAGATAACTTTCCAAATAGATTTCGAAGATGAGTTACAGCATAAAATCCACTCATTGAATGCATATATGTCTTTTGCACACTTATTCGACTATGACCTATCCTTGCCAATATTTAAACGACCAATTGCGCACTTTGCAAAAACAGAACAACGCGATGACGGCTTTTGAGGCTAACAAAAATAACTGAATACTTACATCTCGGGAATTTTATTGGCCCATATCCTGAAAAGCAGAGTTCGTGGCCAAACCTTTTCAACTATGCGACATATTATTGGGAAGGCCTATTCAAGGGAGTTGATTCCCATCTGCGCATATGCACGTCACAGTGCGCTTGTGAAGTCCAAGTTTTAAAGTCCACACAACTTGATTTATCGCGCAATTAAGCCATATCCCTCAGGTAGGCAGGTATGGGATCGAAAGTAGTTGAAAACCAGTGAAGTGGGAGACAGCGTATTGCCAACATTAACGCAAATTACCCTTTCGCATTGCCATATACATATCGATAGTCTCACATTAATGATGGGCGTTGCCCCAATGCCCATGTTTCTAAACATGCATGCATGGCGTAACTGCGGGATTATTGCTCTCGAGGATTTCACAAAGGGAGGATTCTGAATAGTTGAGGATTAGACTACCTTTCATACTAGGAATATCCCGGATTTTATGCGAATTATTCTTGGTAATTGAATCAGTTAGGAAAAATAATAGAGGTATCTTCAGATGTTTGAAACGCCAAGTGAGTATGAAGCGTTATGAAAGCCGATCTAACTCGGACTTACTATTGTCGACCAAGATAAGGCAGTATAATTTTAACAGTCTAACATGCTTACTATACAGTTTTAAAATTGGTTTAAATTTTTTGGGCAGATAAGACGGGATGCGTGGCAAAAAGCTTACGTTCGGACAGATGTGGCTAAGTAACTCTTATATGCACATGCATTTTAGAGGCCAAGTATGTGTGTTTGCCCTAGCCGCGGCGAAAGTTAACAGTGGATGTGCTATTTTATGGAATGTTACCCAAAATCCTGAAATGCGTTTTTGATCATAAATTATATCTTTAGTAGAGTTTAAATATTACTGATCGTGCGGCAGATATATGAAGACATTTCAACCGTATAAGGATGCTAGCTGATTAACGAGATTCCTACAAATCGCCAGCAAAAACTGCATTCTGCGAGTAGTTTAAAACCCAGTCTGCAGTTTTGCGTGCACGTAGGGTTTCCGAGCTACAAGCATGTGTATTTTTAATATAAAGAAAACCACATATTTCTACAACTTATTGAGCAGGTACTCTATGCGATCCATAAACTTTTCGGCGGATTTGAATCACACAGTTTGGTCTTCAGGGTGCATTTATAAATGAACTTAAATATTGTTTTACGAGTAGGCATTTCACGGTCTTACAAATCTCACAGTTATGTTTAAAACCCAGGGAAACCATTTCGTCGAGTATATAATTAACAAATAGTAAAGAGACGATCATTTTGCGTGGGTTACCTAAAATGTTTTTTAACTTACACTATCATCGAACATTAAGAAACAAAATTCACATTGCATAAACATTCCTTTTCAAAGACAACCGCAAAGAAGCTTGTTTAACAGCCGGCATCGTGTGATGATTGAAATATCTTATGACGATACTGTAGGATCATGAATATTACAACTTTATCTACGTTCCATTTTAAATGAAAAAAACACATTTCTTAAAAGAGCCCATCCACTGAAAAATATCCATTTCGAGGGAAGATTTAACAGATAGTCAATCAAATATTCCGCAAAGACTACATTTTCCTACTACCCAAATTCGACGACATCGTGTTTTCGGTCACCCACTGATGTGCCGCAGTCGTATATTTGCACCCCTAATGCTCATTTGTTCAATAGCTGTGTTTGCGGTCTCCCAAATAAAGATATTTACCAGACTACAATTAATCAGCGGAGTCTCTTATCACGACGGGATTTAGTTCAACCCGGGTACTTACTCCGACGCCTTCACTAATTGCGAACTGTTCGCCGTTATTGTGGGCACTTCAACCGGTAGGGGAGAAGCATTTATAGACCAAGACCGTTAACAAATTATCGTACGATATACATCTTGGTTAGACATAAACGTTTGGTAATTCACGCTCTGTAGGCCACGAGTCAGAATTGGTCAGTTTTTTAGTTAAATAAAATTTCTACTTAATAGAAAAACGTGAAGAAGATGAACATTGACGGGGTTGAATAGCAATGACATTTGCTGTTGTACGCATTTCTGAGACGCAAGTTCCTAGTGATGAAGGCTTCTCGCACGCAGATGTCAGCATATTTACTACCCAAATGCAAATATTCGAGCTTTCGACCTCACCAAAGTGTATTTGTCTTAGACGAGATAAAAGCAGCAGTTGTGGCGCGAACATGAGTCCGTTTGAAATGTAAATGCATTTAACATGAGAGCAAATTAAGTATGCATTTAGGACCAACAATCCCTTGGTCTCCTGCTATTTATTATGATAGTTTCGATGGTTAATTGCCCTACTATGTTCAAGAAAATACTACGCAGTAGCCTTGTTTAGGACAGTATCTCGTATCTGATCCTATCGGCAAAGGCATAGTAAGTTCTGGTCTTCCTAATGTATCTGCTGAGCATAGTTTTTTTCCTTTTTGCTGTTCTAGTGGTACCGACTCAGAGGAGTGAACTCTGCAGTGGCAAAGTCAAAAACGTTAACAACGCCCTGTCGATAAGTGCGCAAATGTAGTCCAAAATTGTAATTTACCTAACCACTCTGCCAAAAATAGGTTTTCTTCTGCGCAATTAAGCAGCCGTGCACCATGTTATACTTGCAACGACAGAAGGCAGCTGACAGAACGTAGATAGGAATAACCGGTTATTGAAACGTTTGCCATCAGAAATGTCTCCTTAATGTGTGCTGAAAACGTGGACCGTTTTAACTTTTAGCTGAAAATGTTTGGGTTGCCCTTAGTTTGTGAGAAGTTGCAACTATTGGTGTGCTTGTGTGGTTTGTCTCAGATAAATGCTAATTTCACATCGGTTTTGTGTCCAGTTATATTCCCAGGAAGTTGACGAACTAGGACAGGCCATTGGTAAAAACGTGGAAAGGTCGATACTGGAGTTCGTTTACTTAGGGATTTTAGTGCGCATTATCTAATGTATCACATTGAATGGCCCTAAACTGCCAATAAGTGAAGTCGAACGTAACTTCTAATTGTTTCAAATTAACAGGGTAACTGAAGCATACTGTGGACTGCTAACCAGGCTGCAATGGCATCTTAATGGGATTTGGTGGCCCTCCCATTCAAACAAGATCAAAAGTCCTCACATATCAGTTTGGATCCCGTAGACAAGAGATCCGGTAATTGTACAATA
This sequence comes from Spirometra erinaceieuropaei, assembly GCA_902702965.1. Classification (NCBI taxonomy): domain Eukaryota; kingdom Metazoa; phylum Platyhelminthes; class Cestoda; order Diphyllobothriidea; family Diphyllobothriidae; genus Spirometra; species Spirometra erinaceieuropaei. The sequence goes on from CACRXP010000015.1 coordinate 1,983,407, forward strand.
CGCGTGCATGTGACTTCAATCACGTTAGTCACTGAATACTCGCTTCTTCCTCCTAAAAGTAGTTCCATGTTGTCGCTGGAACAATGGGATTTCGGCAAAGCCGTGCTTGTCAACTTTACAATGAGTAAATTTCTCGAATTCTTTTCCGAATAACCTCTACGGTGCCATAACACAATAGAGATTCCAGCAGCCCACAAGCCTTTGCTTGAAAACCTGGTGTGCTTTGTGAGTGGACGGGTGCTGTGTGGTCCGCGCAGATAAGTTCTTTAACTTTGCCGGCCGCTTGTGGCTTCGAAAGCTGCCGATTGACGGGCTAGCACGGTTTTTCTCCATGAACAACTGAAAAAGCTCCTTCTGAATGTGGCTTGTATGGTGCTGTCGCTCACTTGGGACCTTCGCAGCTTTTTATATGAATGCCCGACCCATCGTGCGCGGAGTGGGTTGTGTGACACGCACATGCAGTGCGTGACCGGTTTCAGGAAGTGTTGGCCAAAGTTATGAAATGCGTTTTCGACCAGGAAAGATGTCTTAAGTTAGGTTGTAGTATTGCTTAGCACGCGACATAATTCCATAGCATTTCGGACTCACCGGGAGGTCGATTTTTGAATGTACTTCTTCGTGACTTCCTGCATGAACCGCACTCGGACTTGGAAAACTTTTTTAAAACCAAAATATACACTATTTTCGGGTAAAAAAGATATGAAAACAATGTGATTTCCAATCAAACGATGGGAAGAAAGTCTATGCCGGTGTATTTTTTTATAAAAGATATATTTCAATTTATAACACCATCGAAAACCAATAGGGAAAAGGTATTCTACTTTATTAGTCATTTTTATACCGAGTGCGGTTTATGCAGGAAGACAAAAAGGGGTCCGAAATGTCCTAGGATTATGCTGCATGCTAATCACTATTTCAACCCCCCCCCCCAAGTAATTCTTCCTAATCGAGAACGCATTTGAGAATTTCGACCAACATTTCATGAGATCCGTCACACACTGTAAGGGTCATTTAACCTTATCAGCCAATGTGTCCGATTCCGCCTTCGGTCTGCTTGACGTCGGTTTGACGCCGGCTCAGATGTATGAGGGAGTTCAATAGATGCTGCGCAAGTCTACTATCACTACAAACTAATTCATGCGTACGTCACTGTCCTTGCACCCACCATGCTGTTGGCACGCGGTGAATATAATCGTTCACGCAGTTTGAGCTGTTGTATTTAGCTGACAAATACGTCTCCCCTACCTTCAACAACTGGCGATATCTCCATAGAACATGTTATAAAAATGCCTTGACCTTGTAGTGAACAGCCATAATGGCTACGTCGCGCCTCTCGCCAGCGCCTGCGCCTACGTCCTAGCGACAGCTTGCTATGGCACGCACGTCTGCCCGGCTTCGATTTGTCTCGTTGCAATTCACTGTCTGCACCACGCATTCGGTCGATTCTCTGCCTGCACCACGCGAGGCTTGTCACTACCTTCGCGTGGACTCGGAGCCAATCAACGCAACTCCTATCGCTGATTGGTAAAACAGGCGGGAACAGTCCAGAACAAAAGAGTAAACAATCTGCAACGACACTTTTGCAGCGGCGACCTTCGGCGACACAGGGCTCGTCGCTCACGCGGACGCTGGCTCCGGGGCGCCGGACGCATCTTCGTCCAGTCGCAAAATTTCCCCTTCACTATTCTGCACAGAATAAAGTGTTCTAACCAAATGGCGTCCTGTTTCTAACAAATTGGGATATGGCCTGAAGTTATGGCGTACTGAGCGTGCACCATCGCCGCTTAGTCGCTACAACCTTGTCTCATAAATTATCGCTAGCTTGAAAATTTAAATAACCATTTACATGTAGGGAAAACAACTGGCTTCCGATATCAAAATTTCCTCCGGCTGCCTCAGCACAACTTCGGGCCCCAGAACCTTAGAGACTTCTTTGCGTCGAGTATGGCTGTCTGAGGACGACTAACCAGCCATACTCGCATACCTGAGCCCGGTGGCAAGATAAACTTGAGATTACCAGAGGCACATTCAGGCCGCAGTGGTTAACAATTGGTCTGCGCATGCCACTCACGACTTGCTCAGTGTCATGGGGACTCAGTACCCATAGTTCTCGTAGTGTGCCTTTACTAGGAATAATCTGTTGGGCTTTAAGGCTCTCATTTGACGCTAAAAGCCGTGGGTCGGAAGGTAGCCGGTTGACGGAATACCTCTGTTCACCTCTCAGGACTGGGAGGCAGGCTCTAATGGCTCCTGTATATGTGGCCTCTTGGGCACTCTTATTCCGTTGGAATTCCAGCCATCTCATTGCTCTCTGTAAGGTGCGAACCCGGCGCATCGTTCGCGGACCAGGCTTGTATGGCAAGCATAGACGGATTGTTTTGTTTCATAAGCTAATTCACATGATTTAGCTCCCAATCCTCTTGACTGTTTCATGACAAAGGACCCAGGATTGTGAGGGCGGAGACTGTGCTGTAAATGCTGTGCAGGTCGATTATCATCCCAGTGGAACTCACCCTGATCATCCTGCTGTGGGGAATACGGATGACACTGCCAGTAACAACTGTCGAACAGCCATAGGCAACTTCACAGAACCATTTCTCCCCTTTCCCCTGGTGGCTGACTCTCGCCGTTGGTGACGATAAATTATGTTAAGAACAGGTAAGTATGCGCGTATCCAAAGCTTGTGAGGGTATCGGAAGGCAGTGCCGTTTTAAAAGTTTGAAGTTAAATGATATTTATCAAAATGTTTATGTCTTCTCCCTGTGAACCACGTGTATTTGTACACCAGTTAGGGCTTGTGTTTTTTAATTGGTTATAAAAAAGTCAAAGTTGCACAATTCAAGGGAGGCCATGTTCGTCATTGTATGCTGTATGGACGTAATAGGATAAAAAGTACCAACAGACACCACAGTAGCTTTTGGCGTTTTTCCGAACGCTTGGGATGTCCGTAGATGCCAAATTTGACTCACAAGGCTGTGATCGGGTTCAATAGACATGGAGTTTGAGATCCAAGCCAACTTTTGAGATAAACAAAGCCCGGAGTTCTAAATCTGCAAAATATTGCAAAACAGACAACAGAGGGAATTAATTTATTAGTAAATCGTCACCAGAGATGAGAAATACGTTAAGGCCAGCGCAAATATCTATCAAATATTAATAGTTTTCCTAATCCAGACACCACTTACGCCTGTGAAATCAGATTCCAAACCCAAGAATGTTATGCCCTGTGTGGTAGACATATATTGAGCTACAGAAACAATGTCAGTCCGTAAGTACAGTTTTCCATTCCCAACGTTCAGAAGGTTTGAATCGAGTATTGTCAATAAATCTCCAACGCTAATCAACGAATATAAGCTAATTCAGTTGCATGCAACGTGGGAACGTGTTTAACCCGACAGCCCGGAACAGGACTCAAAAGTTAGGCTGGGAACTTTTAACCACCAACTGCAAAATCATTCTTTCGGTGTTTACAGCAACTCGTGGGCGGCAAAATCAGTCAAAATATTGATGACGTCAAAGTGGGCTCTCGGATATCTTTGCGTCAAAACAAACTTAACTCTTAAAGAAGGTATTTAAAGTTTATTCTAAGGATAATTAACCGCGATTGAAAAGAATGGTGATTATAACACTGATCGGGGCTCGAGCAGATTTCACTGAACATGGTTTTTGCTATTCATTAAAAAATGACACTAATCTTTGGTGCCATTAATAAAATAAACGTATTAAACACGAAAAATAGATAGCCATTCTGCGTTTCTTACTAGTATAAAACCTAACTTAGTTAAATATTTCCATTTCATTCTTATACTTTTAGAACTCTCATGTAAATATTCAACTCTATCCATGTTTGTATGTAGTAAGCTTTGCTAACTGTAAAATGTGTGCGTAACATTCAGTTTACAGCAAAATACGGAGTCGTCAACGTGGTTGGCATGGCAACAGAGACCGAAAAAATTGTTTTTTATGTGGGAAAATGTGCTGACGTTGCCCCGTTTAAACATCAGACTTATTCATGTGTCATAAGATTACGAAACTGAGTTCATGTCCGTTGTCGAAGTTCGGCTAAATGACAAAAAAGTTTTTTAATTTTTATCGCTGGTCGTTGTTCTGAGGAGCATACTTCACAAACATCTTCGCTTTGATCAGCACATCAATTTTAGCCTTTCGGGGCCACTCGCAAGGTTAGTTAGTGTGATTGCTGGCTTTAGGCGACTTCAGGAAAAGATGCGTAATACTTTAATCAAACTGTTACAGTCTAAACGTTTGATCTCCATCATGGCAGACACTCGTTAACTTACCTCATCAAAATAAGTGTATGTGCATTGATTGCGAAAACGCCAGCGCGGCGTCGAAGCTTGATTAGAAAAAAAAACAGATCGCAATTTCCCAACCTCTGCTTTAAGCGTTCAATGAGGTAACCGTGCAACAATTGCGCGAGAATATAAAGACGGGAAATCATTAAAAAAATCAACTCATCTCCTACTTCGCGTGTGGCTCTAAACTTTTGCTAGCGCCGATGTTGGTCTTTGATCAAGAATATCCGGATCGCTGCTGAAAAGATGACTAGACGTTCTCTTTTCATGAAGTTTTAGTAGTTTAGTCTACGAAAGGGTTCGAAGTTTGGCATAAACAGATTTTCTTATATCTACAGTGGTCTTCAGGCAAAAGGAAAACAATGACCAAAGATAGTTCCCAGAATGCGGGAGTAATGCCATATAGATATATATATTTCACAAAAAAATGAGTCCGTTGGGAAAATGAACAAATCTGGTTTCGGAATAATTTGACGCTCGTTCCCCAGGTCGTCGTCAGACGCGTAGAAAGTGTGAAAAACAGTTAAAGTTTAAACATGCCCGAGAAATCGATACTGCTTTGTCAGGGCTGAGGATGGGTCAATGCTGTGGGCGGACATCACGTCTTGACTGGCTATCACCTTTTCCATTTTTAATTTGAGATTTGTGTACATGGCGTCTAGATCGATGCGCCGATTAAGGCATCAGAGTGAATGGCCTCCAGGAATTCTCGGTCCTTCTTATATGGGCAGGAATTGACAATGCGTGTTTTATCCCAAGCAAGTCGGTGCGCAGTTTCTAGAGTATGCACGGCGACTTGGGATAAGTGACCCCACCTCTTTGCTGGCAATTCGTGCTCATGTGGGCGTGCAGAGACAGACATCCCAATGTGACCACAATACACCGACAGAGAATGCGAGTAGATTAACACATTGCTGAGTCGGGTTTATTTTACCTTTCTTTGACCAGTCATAAGCCTGACAAGGAGGTGAAGCCAGATAAACAAGCATGCGCCAATACCCGACACAGAAGGTTCACAGACGCAGCCTAGCAGATGGGTCATAAAAAATTCATCGGACTGAGTTTCATCAGTGTCTCGCCACCTGTCATTCTTTGTCGCGGCAAATCTGCTGTTTATTCAAACAGAAATAGACGTACCCCCAGCTACTTGCTTCCCGAAGCAAAAAAGCTCCATATACGTGGCAAATGTCAGAAGCAGGCCGAAGTCGGCCAAGTAATGGTAACAGAGACGAGGGACGACAGGGGATACGGGCCCATCGCTACTTAGGTTCGATGAAATATCATTCTACCGGATTGTCTGTCATCACTTTCGTCTGCTGTTGACATTTGGCCGACAGTTGATTGCTGTCAAAAATTCTGCCACCCCAATGAAGCTGGTTTGCTTCGGAAAGCCAATAGATCGGTGTGCGCATATCCCGGTCTCGAAGTCCAGACGGCATGCCGTCTTTACCTTGCTTGTCCCTGCTTGCTTGTTTTTCTGTCTACTTGTTTCTGTTTGCACTTGTTGTAAGCCAAATGCTGTTCCGTTTAAATTCCTCTGCCTGTCTTTGCTTCTACTTGTTCTTTCTTGTCTGCTCTTAGTCTGCTTGCTTCTGTTTGCATGTGCTATACGCTATCTGCTGTTCCTTTGAATCTGTTTGCTCACCGCTTTTATATTGCAGCAACCAGTTCGCTTAGGGAAGGACGGCAAAGCTCTGTTTCTTGTCCCTTTAGTCCTCCTCCCCACCCACCCTTCAAGTTCTACTTCGATGCCGTAGGCGGCGCAGGCCAACTCAGACCGCTTTCCCATTAAACAAAAGTCATGGCTACTTAGTAGACTTCGACGGTCGTCTGAGCTGTCTAGGCAACCCTATTTAGAGCCAGCACTGCTTACCCCCGCGAGGGGACGGGGCTGGAAAGGGTGCTGGCTGCACGTCCTCTGCCGCTGACTGTGGCTCGCAAATGCAAAACACACGGCAGAAACGACCAAACACAAAGTCATATTCTCTACCCTTTCCTCCTCCTCCTCGTTCTTCCCTCCGTCCCACCCTACAGGCTGCTAGGGTGAGTTCTTTCGCTGTGGCAGCCTGTAGTGTTCGTTCCCTTTTAGACAGTCCGAGGAGCAACTGACTGGAACGGAGGACAGCGCTAGTGACTGTGGAAATAGCGCGCTACAAGGTGGACATCACTGCACTCAGTGAGATACTCTTCTCTAAACAAAACCAACTGGAGAGATTGGTTCCGGCTACACCTTCTGGAACGGTCGCCTCAAAGCAGAACGACGGCATTCGGGCGTGGCTCTTGCCATCCGCAACGGCGTCGTGGGACGACTGCCCTGTTTGCCGCAGGACATCAACGATCGCCTAATGAGCCTTCGCCTGCCCTTCCGGGGAGGCAAATTCGCTATCATCATCAGTGTCTACGTTCCCCCGGCGACCAACTCTGACGCCTCAAGAGCCATATTCTACGAGGACCTGTGCGCCCTCCTGGTGACTGTGCCAAAGGCGGATATGGTGATTGTTCTTGGTAACTTTGACGTTCGCGTCGGCACGGACTACGCTCTCTGGAGAGGAGTGCTGGTTCCCTATGGTCTCGGCGGCTCAAACAACAGTGGTCTGCTCCTTTTCCGCACCTGCGTAGAACACCGCATAATGGAGTTCAGCAGCTGTCTCGGTGACTGACCAGCCCTATTTAGGGCCAGCACCGTTTACCCCCGCGAGGGGGAAGGGGTTAGAAAAGATGCCCTATACAAGTGCTGGGGAACCACACCGTCTGCAGGCTGACTGTGGCCTCGGGCGCAAAACTCACGGTAAAAACGACCACAATTAACAACAGTCTCTTCCCTTCCCTTCCTCCTCCCCTCCACTGTTCCACTTGTCAGACTGGCCGGGTGAGTCCGGACACTCTGGCAGCGTGGACTGTTCGTTCCCTTTAAGACAATCAGAGGAGCAGCTGACCGGAACTGAGGACGGTGCTAGTAGCTCGGGAACTGGTGCGCTACAAGGTGGGCATCGCTGCACTCAGTGGGACCCGGTTCTCCGAACAAGGCCAACTGAAAGAGGTGGGTGCCGACTACGCCTTCTTCTGGAGCGGTTGCCCCAGGGTAGAGCGACGAGACGCGGGTGTCGTCTTTGCCATTTGCAACGACGTCGTGAGACGACTGCCCTGTCTGCCGCAGGGCATCAACGATCGCCTGATGAGCCTACGCCTGTCTCTCCGGGTAGGCGAATTCGCCACTATAGTCAGCGTCTGCGCTCCGCCGATGGCCAGCCATAACGATGCGAGCAACAAATTGTACGAGGACCTGAATGTTCTCCTGGCGTCTGTGCCAAAGGCTGATAAGTTTATCGGGTAAGATCTGGTTTTGCAGCCCGACCTGATGGAAACAGTACTTTTGGGGCTGGGGTTAAGGGTTAGCGTTACAGGTTAGAACTAAGGGTCAGTGTTAGGGCAACTGTTTCTCAACCACTCAAATTTCAATCGCGCATTCCCAATAGTTTTTCTTTTGCAAACAAGTACTTGAGCTCGTCGCCTGCGCGTTCCTCGGCCGCACCTGTAAAAACCTCCATTACTACCGGTCTTGTATGACAGGTGGCTGCGTTTGTTTGCTTTAGGCGGGGCTACATAACCACATCTGACCGTTTATTGTCCATGCTGACTTCAAAACCCACTTCGGCGCAGACCAAGCTGCCTGGTGAAGCGTTGGGCCTCCATGGTCCTGACGGTTCCGACGACATTGGTTTGCTCCTCCAACAAAACCTGTTCAGGACACCGGCTCATTCTGACAAACATCAACATCCGCCTCCAGATGTGAAAGAAGGCCAACTGGGTGCACCTTTGGCCGATGGACTGTGCCCTCGTCCGGAGGCGAGACCAGCGAGGCATTCTGGTGACAAAAGGGGGTCCGGGTGCTGACGGGTGGACCGACCATCGCCTACTCATCTCCGAGATGTGAATTAGCCTACAGCCTCGTAAGAGACGTCAAGGTAAGCGCCCTCCAGATAAGCTGATTATTGCTTTGTTGTCTTTACCCGCTCACCATCTTTCTCTGACGACTGCGCCCTAAGCACCACTGCGGAAGGGGACATGCAAAAAAGAAATATGGATCTCTTCGCTTCCGCCTGCGACAACCTCGGCCTGGTCATTAACACAGATAAGACGGTGATCATGCATCAACTACCACCCGACGCTACCTACGTTGCGCCCCAGAACAACGTGAACGGCACACACCTGTCACTCGTGGACAACTTCATCCACCTGGACAGCATGCTCTTCTGTAACGACAAAGACGAAGATGAAGTGGCTGGTCGGATCTCCAAAGCCAGCTGAGCGTTCTGCTGTCAGCCGAACATCATCTGGAACCGTCATGGTCTCCACCTCAACACCAAACTGAGGATGTTCAGGGCAGTAATCCTGTCGACGCTGCTATATGTAGACCTGGACCGTCTACAGGAAGCAGGCGCAGAGACACAATCACTTCCACCTCAGTTGAGTTGGCAGGACTAGGTCCCCAACATTCGCGTCGTTAATTTCTCCAACTTCATAACATGTGTCGCATGCTGATGTAATGACTGCTGGACTATCTGGCCCACCAATACAGGTGCTTGGAATAGTGTTCGCCCGTACGCTTCCCACGTGGCCAATTACTCCGCCCAGGTTAAGTGTCAGTATTGAATATTGAAGAGCGAGGGGTCATTGTACTTGTTGCAGATTGGGGGTCAGTGAACTAGACTGAAGTAACTCGCGGCTCATAGGATTGCTACCTCTAGCACGATCTTCGGCCTCGTCAGGACAAGGAGTAGATCAACATGGCAGAATAATGATCTGAGTGTCTCTCCAAGATTGCCACGCCAGATTTCGCAACTACCCCTAGACGACTGACCAAGAGAATACTCGATGCTCCGAGTTCAGGGTCAAGGGCAGCGCAAATCTGTTCCTGCATAGGGTGCCAGAACAACCCCACGAACGTAGAACAATACTCGACGCAGCACAGGAGAGCAGATTCCGAAAGCTGTCTGATTCAGCGACAAACTGGTGCATAACCTGTCGTTAAAGGAGCCGACAGAGGATTAAACGCATGCATTGCCGCACGAAGCTTCACTCAACACGCTGAATCCAATCCTGTTAATAAAGTTTTATTGGTTAAATCAGTCCTTAATCAGAAGGAGTCGACGAAGAGGACAATTAGCATCGTCCGACTCTGCCTCACTTTATGACTCATAGGCTAATGAAGTGCTCCTCAAGGTCGAACTTGCTGCATTTAGAGAACTCAAGGCTAGCAAAGACCTCGTCATCGGACTTGCAGACAAGGCTGTTGTGTAGTTGTATTTTACATGATGGACAACGTATTAAAAGTCGAATGTTTACTGAAGGACCGACTGTTCCACGTTTCTTGTGCAACCAGCCCTGTAAAAACTTGTCCGCATCAAATTAGCGCTACGTTGTTGCCACTGGAGATTTAAGCGCAATAAAAATTACCGACAGACACATTGAGAAACCCCAAGATTCGCCTTTGGCCATAATCTATGACGTCGCTAAGGTGCACAAACTGGACGCTCCATTTTACGGACCGATAAATTGGATGGTCAGGCATCTCAATTTCCTGACGCCTGGGTCAAATTCCACAGCCTGTTTGTTAGCATACTTCCTGAAAAAAGTTTAAGGGGGTAAGTGGCCTTCCAAATGAAATCATGGCGTATGTTGATTTTACATCCCGCTTTATTTCTTCTCACCAGGATTTGGTGATCAAAACCGTCAAGCTATTTCTGCAAAGTAAATACGATGAAATGGAGAATTGTCTTGGACAGGGCAAAATCCTAAGGTTCTGAATTTCTATCCCAAAGCGTACTTTAGGTTTCATGAAACAGTCTACAAGTAGACGACAGGCAAACCGATGGGTTCGCCGACTTTGAGATTGAGTGCCGAGTCGGCGTTGAAGTGGTAAGAGTGGCTGGATTTCCATCGCGACAAACCGAAAGTGTGGGCCCGGCTTTGGATGACACCTTCGGCGTTATCGGCCGGGATTAACTGCTCACATCTAAAGAACGTCTCGAAGGTATCTTTCTGGACGTACAATTTATCGCGGAGGAGGAGTAGCTGAAGGAAATCAATCAACCGGTGTCCTGAATGTCCTCGTATGCCCCAAAGATAGTGATAGCCTAGAGACTAAAGTGTTCAGGAAAGCTACAAATACGGCAAGAGTACTGAGCGTCAACAAAAACCACCTAGTCATCTACAAACGCTGTTGTGTGGGGACGCTATATTGGCTTGTTGAGACAGACAACAGTGAGACGGTTGGAGGCGTGGACTTCTAACAAACAGGTCGAAAGTTCGAGCCTTGGGTGCGCCGCACTTCGGGGTTGGGTATGACTGGCTGACGACGGCTAATAAGCCGGAAAAGGTCATTCCAGTCTCCCCTCTCTTTGTCTGTAATATCACTCTGAACATAAGACTGCCTAACTACGATTCCTTCGACGGGTGTTCAAAGCCCAGACTATCCGCGCAACTTCATTAACCGATGCATACACAAACGGGACGAAGGGTCAAATCGCACGACCCCTAAATTCTGGCGAGCCCTTCCGTACATCAAGAACGTTTCGGAAATCGTCGGCCGCCTTCTCGTACCAATTAGTGTTAGAGATGCAGAATCTCACGTGATAATCTTGGAGGACCACTCAGATAATTCTTTGACCATTTTGAATTACTCCTTGTCCTGACGAGGCCAAAGTTCACGCTAGAGGTGGCAATCATGTGAGCCGCGAGTTACTTCAGACATAGTAAAATGACCCCCAGTCTACACCAAGTACGACTTCTCGCTCTTCAATATTCAGTACTGAGATGTAGCGTAGGCGAAGTAATTGGCCACTCGGAGAACGTACAGTCGAATACTATTCCCAGCGCCTATATGGGTGG
>CACRXP010000015.1:1996531-2021760 GCA_902702965.1 Spirometra erinaceieuropaei
TGAAGACAGAATCACCTTTAGATATCCGGAATTGAAAGAAGCGCTGGTGCATATCGGCATTTTCATACAACCTGTTACTTGGGACTTTATTATTGTGTACTGACTCGAAGGCAATATGCGACCGGATTAGTTAAACGAATTTCCGGGCGGCATCGCAAGTCTTGTTTCCGCATCGGTTAACACTTGCTAGATAACGGACAGCGAAATAAATCAAGATTCACTTGAGAAGTTGTAAATGCTCTCTAGAGGATAAAACATAGCCCAGATCTTGAGGACTGAGTTCAATTTCTGTAAACAACTGGAGCCATATCGCTTAGTTTACTTCATCATGACAAGATATTCTTCCTCGCCGTCTTTCTTCTGGTTCAGTTTTTGTTTTCTAACTATTTTTGTTTTCTTGTAAATGCCGTTTTTGGTTGCAGATGACGTGCGAAAACTGCAGCCCGTGGTCCTAATTTCCCAGTCGTGAAATGCTTACGCGAATTGAGTCGCGTAAGCCAAAACTGAAGAAAACCACTACTCACATCCAGTGACTGGAGGGATTGCGATTCAAGTATTTTCCGTATTTAACATTTGTATCTGCCAGCGACAGGTGGTAGCTGATAAGTCATGGGCGGTGAAAAATTCTGTTTATTCTAGTTTACCCGTCCCATGCAATAACTGGTAACTGCTTGATTTTAACAGTATAACGAAGACATTGCTACCGTAAAATCAAGTTGAATTCCGACAGAGATTGACTGAACGTCCTTGGTTTTCATGAAAACAGAGTTTATTTCAACTTCGCCAACGAAACCACCTTTGCTTATAGGCAAAGAAAATACGCTATGAAGGTCGCCAAATGGCGTTCTGAAATAAATTTTCCATTTCGAAAAAAAGGTTTTGTCATTTACAATTACACTTTGCTCGGGGAAGAGCCACACGAAATGACAAAGAAAAGGGGGGGGGGGTTATTTAAAACCGCTGAACCCAGCATAAATTGCTGTTAAAGAGGATGTGCTAACTCATTAAATTTCAACCAAAATTTCGAAATGCGTTCTCGTTTCGAAAAGATAAATTAAGTAGTGTTGTAAAAGTAATCATTATGCAGCATAAATCTATAATGATCCATTTACCCCAGGCTGTCCGCTTTAGAAATAACTCATTTTTGTCTGCATGCCAAATCCATAATCTGCAAAAAGTGACTACATAGGTAGTATGCAATTTTCTCATTGATTTTCGATGCCCTTGAAAATGTGACTATATTTCACGGAAAACATGCATAAAAATATACATCCTTTTACTCTTTCTGTAGTACATCACAGCTTCTTCCAATTTCATACTCAAAAAAGTATATAATTCGGTTTTAAAAAACTTTTCTAATTCCCTAATAATTTTGAACACGACCTGTTGTTACACTTTCAGGGTTTCAAAACTGCAAGCTGTGTATTTTCCGTGTATGGAAAACCATGCATTTCTCTGCGGTGTTAAGAGGAGATCATATGAGGTTCATAAAATTAAGCAGTGGATTTCAGCAATATTGTTAACTTTACAAGCCACATTCGTAAATGCAGATACATGACGTTTCATGAACGGCCATTTACCGGTATTAAAAATCTCACAATTAGATGCTTTTTTAAAACCTAATTATACTCTTTTTTTGAGTATGAAGTTGGACAAAGACGTCATTTTCTACCGAATAAGTTAAAAAATGAATTTTTTATGCATGTTTTCCATGAAATATAATTGAATTTTCAAAGGCATCGAAAATCAATGAAAAAAAATTGCATGTTACTTAAGTAGTCATTTTTTGCAGAGTAGGGATCTTGCATGCAGCGGTAAATAAGTTCTATCGAAAGCCGACACCCTGGGGTAACTAAATCATTATAGATTTATGCTGTATCATGATCAGTTTTACAATACTACCTTATTTATTTTTTCGAAACGAGAACACATTTGGAAATTAGCTTACGTACTGTACATATAACATTATGTCTACTAATTAAAACTGCCCATCCGTCAGACCATGGCTTTCGTTAAACGCAAGCATTTTATTTACTTAAGCATAACCACCTTGGTTTTATTTTTTCAAACAGGGTTCCGTTGAGAAGGAATAATAAAAGGTTCGTTCTGACTCTAGATATGATAATTCATTTTTTAACTAAACATGTGACATCGGTGCAATGTATCCTGTTTTTAGCCCTATATCTTATAGTTTCAAATGAATTTTTCTTCACATATCTGGAAACTTTTGGCCGCCGTAAGGCAAATAAACATTGCACTTTTTCAGAGAGACCTTGATTGCCAATCACGGAAAGTAGTTCCTCGACGGCAGTATTTTATTCGATATTAATGAAAGCCATAATCAGATGGCTGACTCTGTATTTCTCAGGCGATCATAGCAGTTAATGATTGAAGGCGTACGTACGCCATTAGATTACTGCATGAATTTGACGAAAGACTCCATTGCAGCAGCCTTAAATTTTTCAACAAGAACGTCTCGTAAACCATATATACTCTCCCCACGTCGGTTAAATGGTAAAAGCAACACCAAGCGGTGAACAGCGGTGGAACCTACGTCAAGAGACTGGAAGACCCGTAAAGCAGTTTATTTGCCTTTCCATTATTTCAAAACTGAGATCACCAGTATCACTAAGGCTAAATGAAAGCAACCTGAAGGTCATATAAATAAGGAGTCATTGTAGCCCGATTCTCCCTCAAGAGAGAACCGAGTTATCCAGCCAGCTGCAGCCTTACAAAGGACGGCTTCCAGCTCATCGTGACGGTTTTAATAGGGGGTAAGTTTGTCTGTAGTGAGGAATATGCGTTGATTGTGGTGGAGACGGAGTCTCCAGAGACGGCCTCACCCTTTTTGCCCTCTCCTAGGCCCCAGTCTACTTTCCGAACCGGTCAGCCATCTGATACGGCATCGGACGCAGGTGGCTGCGGCGGCATAAACCTGAACCTAGGCGTGCTGCCAGAAGCTTTGTGTGTGAAATACAGTGACCGACCGATCTAATGAAATGTTGGCCAAAATTCTGAAATGCATTTTCGATTGGGAAAAACGACTTAGCGGAGATTGCAATACTGATTAACATGTAACATATTCCTATGAGATTTCGGACTCGGCAGGATGTCAGCTTTTGAATGCACTTCTTCTCGATTTCCTGTAGAAACCAAACTCGTTAAATAATGACTACTTTATTAACATGCATTTTCCCACCGATTTTCGATGGTCATATAAATTCAAATATATTTCATGAAAGACATGTACAAAACATGTTTTTTTTCACTCGTTTGATAGGGAATCACGTCAGCTTTCTATTTTATACCCGAAGAAAGGATATAATCAGGTTTTAAAAACGTTTTCTTGTCCCTGAAAAGTTTCCAGTTTGATTAGCCGTTACATTAGGGGTTAGTGATTTCAGTCTACAAAAAGCATGCGTTCCGCGTAAGGAAAATCATGTATTCGCCTAAGCCTTTAAAAAGATGCCATACAGAGTCCATTAAATTTCGCAATGGATGCGGACTATGTTGTGCATTTTATGAGAAGCAGTGTTAAACGGACAGATACGATGCTGTATGAATGAACGTTGCACGGTCATAAAAATCTCATGGTTAGACTTTTTTCAAACTTATTATATTCCTTTTTCGAGAATAAAATATAACGACGATATGATTTTCTGCTAACTTTGTTAAAGAAAACATATTTTTACCGTGTTCTCTGTAAAATATATTTGAAGTTATAAAAGCATCGAAACTAAATCTAAAAATACATGCCAATTAAGAAGTAGTTTTCTTAACGAATGCATTCAGAAACTAACATCTTGTCGAGTCCGAAATATTACAGGATTACGCTGCAAGATAAGCAGTAACATAATCCCCTCTAGGTAACTTTTCCTAATCGAAAACGCATTTCAGAATTTAAGCCAACGTTTTTTGAGACCGGTTACTCACTGTACGTTATGGGTGCCCATCCGTAATAATGTACAGTGAGTGACCGATTTCATGAAATGTTGGCTGAAATTCTGAAATGCGTTTTCGATAATGAGGGATTACTTGATGGCGGTTGTAATACTGTTTATCCTGTGGCACACTCTTATAACGTTTTGGACTTGGCAGGATGTCGAATTTTAAATGCACTTCTTTTTAATCTCCTGTACAAAGCGTGCTCGGTAAAAAATGGCTACTTAAGTAGCATGCATTTTTCCCATTGATTTTCGATGGTTTTGGAAATTCAAATATATTTTATAGAAACCATAAACAAAAATATGCTTTCTTTTAGTCAATAAATAGCAAATCACGTCTCCTTTATATTTTATACTTAGGAAAGGAGTATAATTAAGTTTTAAAAAAGTTTTCTAATTGCCAAATAATTTGGAGCCTGATCATTCGTTGCATTAGCGCTTAGTGATTACACTCTACAAGGTGCATGCGTTCCGCGTAAAGAAAATCACATATTTTTCTATGCCATTAAACATATATTATACAGAGTCCATAAAATTTTGCAATGGATGCGGATCATGTTGTAAATTTCATGAGGAGCAGTGGTAAACGGCCAGGTACGATGCTATGTGAATAGACATTTCGCGGTCTTAAAATGTCTCACAATTAGAAACTTTTTTACAACCTAATTATATTCCTTTCTTAAGTATAAAATATAACGAAGACGTGATTTTCTGTTGATTGACTAAAAGAAAGCATATTTTTGTTTATGTTTTCTATAAAATATATTTGAATTTATAAGCCCATCAAAAACCAATGGGAAAAATGCATGCTACTTAAGTAGTCATTTTTTACCCAGTACGCTTTCTACAACAGATTGAAAAGATATGCATTTAACAGCCGACATCCTGCCAAGTCCAAAACCTTATAAGAGTATGCCTTAAGATAATGAGTCTTACAACTGCGATCAAGTAATCTTTCCTAATCGAAAACGCATTTTAGAATTTCAGCCAACATTTCATGAGATACGTCACTCACTGTATGCCGTCTTAATCTGACCTCAATGTTGGCTCACCGCGTCTTCCACGTGGTCCGTTGTTGGCGCATGCACTGTCACCAATTCACTGTACGAACCTATCGGCCGGGCGATGATGAGATTGGACACTCTGACTGACAGAGCCCGTCCAATTGTGCCAAACGGGACCTTGTCAGACACCAAGTTGTGCCAACGAGCATGCTTGTCATAGACGTCAGCGTGCACATTCATTTTTTGTGTCGCGTATTGTGCAGCATGTTCATTTACAGCGTTTTTTAGTGGGGCATATGTGTCGCGATGCCGTGGGAACGGAGTCTCAGAGATTTAGCAGACGTTTTTTCACGGCTGTAAACGGTATGGTGCATAAACTGCCCCGAAGAAAATAGAGGGGATATCTTCCTTGCCATCCTCAGCTAGTCGACAGGTTCAGACAGTCGACTGGTGCATAAAAGAGGGAAGAGAGTAAGGCCAACATTAGGGAGTCCCTCTCCACGGCAAATCACCACATTCCTTACCGTTGTGAATCTGGCGCGCATCTGACGGGCAAAAGTGTTGGCTTGGAAGCCTGCCAACTGACAATTTAACTTGGTCCTCCTGGTTAGTATTGTGTGTGCACGTGGGGGACCGGCTCGAGTAGGGCTAAATGCGGCTTCTGTGGCGTTGTTGAACGTGAGATCAGGGTCTCTCCTTGATTTCTGTGTTAACTTGGCCCATTTTGCTCGGACCAGGTGTGTGAATTTGATCCCGAGTCTGGTCATTCCGACTCTGTTGGGCCCCCGGAAGCAAGGGCGTAGGGTCGAAGCGAGTGCGGCAAACGCTACGCAAGTCAGCTATCACTAGAAAACTAATTTTAGACGTGACTTATCACACGTAGCGTGTACAGTAGATGTGCTATCTCATGAAATGTCAACCAAAATTTCGAAATGCGTTCTCGTTTCGAAAAGATAAATTAAGTAGTGCTGTAAAACTAATCATGATGCAGCATAAATCTATAATGATCCAGTTACTTCAGGGTGTCGGCCTTCGAAGGAACTTATTGTTG
The DNA here is from genome assembly GCA_902702965.1 of Spirometra erinaceieuropaei. Classification (NCBI taxonomy): domain Eukaryota; kingdom Metazoa; phylum Platyhelminthes; class Cestoda; order Diphyllobothriidea; family Diphyllobothriidae; genus Spirometra; species Spirometra erinaceieuropaei. The sequence continues at coordinate 2,002,531 of CACRXP010000015.1, forward strand.
TCTACATGCAAGATCTATACTCTGCAAAAAATGACTACTTATGCAGTATGCAATTTTCATATTGATTTTCGATGCCCTTGAAAATTCAATTATATTTCATGGAAAACATGCATTAAAATATGTATCCTTTAATTCATTCGGTAGAAATCACGTCTTCTTTCAATTTCATACTCAAAAAGAAGTATAATTCGGTTTTAAAAAAGCTTTTATTGTGAAATTTTTTAATACCGTTAAATGGCCGTTCATGAAACGTCATGTAACTGCATTTACGATTGTGGCTTGTAAAATTAACAATATTGCTCAAATCCACTGCTTAATTTTATGAATCTCATAAGGTCTCGTCTAAACACCGTAGAGAAATGCATGGTTTTCCATACACGGAAAATATACAGCTTGTAGTTTTGAAACCCTGAATACAAGTGTAACAGCAGGTCTTGTTCAAAATTATTCGGGAATTAGAAAAGTTTTTAAAACCGAATTATATACTTTTTGAGTATGAAACTGAAAGAAGACGTAATCATCTACCGAATAAGTAAAAGAACAAATATTTTTATCCATGTTTTCTGTGAAATATAATTGAATTTTCAAGGGCATCGAAAATCAATGAGACAATTGCATACTACTCAAGTAGTCATTTTTTGCAGGGTATAGATTTTGAATGCAGCCGAAAATGAGTTCTTTCGAAAGCCGACACCCTGAGGTAACCGGATCATTATAGATTTATGCTGCATTATGATTATTTTACAACACAACTTTATTTATCTTTTCGAAACGATAACGCATTTCGAAATTTTGTTTGACATTTCATGAGATAGCACTTCTACTGTATGTGGGCAAAGTAATAAAGCGGGGTAAACTGCCAGCTTGCACCGGGCACGCTGCTCGAAAGTACAAGGGTCGTGGCGAACTGGGGTGCCTGCGTAGGAACTTCGGCTCATGTGATTGGACCTGGCAACAGATTCAGCTTCTATATGATCAGCAATCTAGTGGAGGGATCGAAACCGCGCGACCCGCGGAAAGCCAGTCATGGTTCTGTAGTGCACCAAACGCACTATTATCCCTTTTGCTCAGTACCGAAGCTCTTATGGCACAGACGTGGCAAGTTCAGTGTTCCCGGGCAAAAGCTACTCCCCCTGGCGGTGTCAATTGCCCAAAATGGCAAGTTACTTTGACGCCACTAACCAAAACTGCTAGAGAAATTTCAAACCAACGAATAGGATGAAGACGGTCAAACGCAGCCATATTTGCTGTTTTCGGTTGACAATGATTTCAGCAGACTTGTAATTGCATAACAGCCCAAATTTGGGGATACGCAACTCTTGAGCGACCGCTACCTTGATTTGTTTCTGCCTCTGATTGTGTGTTCGGGTGTGATTACGAAACATTTGGTAAATAAAATTAAGGCTCCTGCGGGCGGGTTGGTTTGTACAGCACTGTTTCCTCAAATTCATCCTTCCGTGTTGCCACTCTGTCTAGTTTGTGCATTATCGTCCTTGGAAATTCAACAAGACAGGATAAAACTAGAGTTTCTATAGCAGAAAACACTGGGGAACGCCGAGTGACTAACTGATGAGCCGAATTTCTCGCAGCTGCGTTAGATAGAGGCATAAGACTGGACGAAACACGCGTGACTGGCTCCCAGCTTGTACCTGCGCTGCCCGTATGCTTAATATTTACGTAATTGTTTAGTGAATAGTCTTTGATTGAGAAAACCGAACACCTTCAACACACATCAGCTTCCCACATGTTTTCTCATCTCCCTTATAAAGAAGGTACAACTGCCAAAACCGTAATTTTGCTAGAGAGTAATAAAAACCTCATTTTAGGCATTATTAAATTCCACTTTTAAGTCTGTTTTTCTAAATAAAAGATTTGCTGGCAGTTGCCATCTTTGATCCTAATTGCTAGTTTGTGTTTTGGGGCATTTTCTGATCCGTTCCGGATCGTGCGCATATTTTCGGCTTTTTCACCAGTTTGTGTCCATCCTCAGTAGAGTGACGGTAGCCGATTCCCTTTTTGTGTCTCCGTTTTGCACCTGCTTCTGTGCATTTTAACGAATAGATTTAAAATATCTTCCGAGCCCATAACCACAATGAGCAACATCTGTTATTTTTGTTGCACATCTTCCACAAGCAATAAAACTTCTTTTATGGGCCAAAATGATCTTAGATGTTATGTTTGCTTTGGGCACATAAAAAGCCAGGCCAGGTCAATGTTATGGTCAAGTAATCTGTTTCCACCATCGAGAGGCAACGCACCATGCTGGTACGATTCGGTCTGAGGATTTTAAAGCAGTTAATATTTTTGCAACAGTCAGCGTTGTGTAGAAGGAGAAGAAAGAAATAAGGGAGCAGAATGTTACTGAATAGCACAAGAATGTACTGGATGCCTAAACATATCTAAACATTTTGCTGCTGAATAAAAAACACCAATCTGACATCAACATGATGAACAACACAGCAGATATGTTGAAGCTTCATAGAGAGTTCAGTTCGATTAGAACAGATGTCTCGCATATTATGCGTATTTCATTGTCACCGGAGAATACAACGAAAATTGGTTTAACGTTTATAAATGCATCCACGAGCGTAAACAATTCGATAAGTGAATAAACCTTCCTCTGACAAATTGGGATGGCAAAGCAAATAACCACAAAACTAAAATAAATAGGAACCTCATTAAGCTCGAGAAAAAAACGATTGCATCATTGAAATCAGAACAATAAGCTCTCTGAGTGCAAAAGGACGCAGTGATTAAGGTCGGAAAAATCAGAAGTTGAATAATTATGTGAACAAAAATCAACTGTTGGTCTGCAATGCTACTGTAGTGGTTGATAAGTCATACGCCTGCTGATGAAGAGTCATAGCATTCAGAATTAAAGTTAGATAATCAAATATTTTAGGTCTAAATCTTAGCTATGCCTGGGGAGTGATTTTGACATGCCTGACTGATATCGGTAACCAGACGATGGTATTCTTCCTTCTTTCCGTTAATGAGAGTTCTAAGAAACCGAAAGAGTTGTGAGACAGTGAATTTTAAAGATATTTTATAAATTGTGCATGTAACAAGTCCAACTACAATTCTCGTACACAGTGACGAGCCCATCTTAAGATATGGCAACCGAAACCGGAAACCTACCGTTAATTGGACAAGATCTTCCAAGATGGGTTATTAGTTAAATAATTGTGGAATACAATCTTACGATACTTTGCTGTCGTGCGCAAATTTTTTGTTAGTTTTTGATGCCCTTTTTATTCAAATATTTTCTACAGAAAACGTGCGCAAAAAATTCTCCTGCGCCCTTTTTGTAGAATATAGCGTATTGTTAAATCTTCCTACTCAAAAGAGGGCATCGTTGGATTTAAAAAATCAGTTATGAGAGTTTTAATGTCGTGAAATGCCTCTTTATATAGCATCATATCTGGCGCTCGCTAATACTGCTTTTGAAGAGCATATCACGGTTTATTCCCATTGCACAAAACTATCAGTCCTATACAGCATCTTAGCAGCCTAAAGATGTACACGGCTTTCCGTGCATAAAAGATACAGAAAGCAGTTTGGAAACGCCGATCGCAAAAAAAACTGCGGGTTTGGTCCAACATAATTCAGAAATAGAAAAATTCTAAAACCGAAAAGTGCCCTTTCTGTAAGTACAGACTTCATAATCTGCTACCATCTGAATACAAGACATAATATTTCTGTGCGTATCCTACATAGACTACATAGACTATAGGGGAGTGAAAAGAAATGGGAAAATGGAAGACTTATCATGTAGTCATTTTTGCACAGGTTTTTCGTTGTAGACAGCCGGAAAAAAGCCTAATCACTAGCTGCTACTCGGCGTGACTAAAGCATCTTGGAGTTGCAATGCATAATGATTAACCCTACAACATCACTTCAGTATCCTCCCTAATCAAGGACATGTTTTTCAATTTCGATTAAAAGTGCACGAGATAGACCATCGATAGTACCTGTGCAGTACGTGTGTTTATGCGGCTAGATAATCAATAGATATTCCAATACCCCACACTCTAGTAGACACTCGTCAACAATAGTCCAAAATGCATTTCAAAAACATTACAAAATATTTTGCGCTACTCAATTTTATTCACTGCTGTATGTTTTCTGATCATTATTTTCATTCACGTAATGGCTCAGGCGTTTATAGTAATCACGTGAGTCCGTACTAAATCCAGAGCAATCAGACTTTGGCTACCAGTGTCAACAGAAAGAGCCCCCAGGCAAAAAGGGTCTCGAGGAATGGATTTTGAGCCCGCTCCAATAACAAGATCAATTCATGTTCCAGCCAACAGCCAAAATGGATCTTCCTGGAACCTACTGGTTGGCAAAAAATTCTAGTTCCAAATGTAGTTGGTCTTTACTTGTCCGCAATGCAGTAATGCGAAAGGCATTTAAACACTGTTACTGTAAAGAATTTTTATGCGAAACGGTTTAATTACTGTGCGTCTACGTACGAAATTTCACTTATTCAAATTAAATACTGAGATCTGGGACATTAGATTTTACCAAATGGGAATGGGCGTGCTGTAATCCTTCACGGATCCAAAACACAAAGTGGGTTTTAAAGTGATGTTAAATTAACCCTGTTGTATCTTATACGCTGAATATTTTGTCAAAGGTTCAGGGATTGTGTGTACTACGCTTTAGATCTCACAGCATTAGGGGAGGTACTGGGAAAACTTTTTTACAGTACATTCGAAATTTTCATGATGTATCTTTAGCATTGCGCCAGATGGAAAGGCATGGAAGTAAGGGTTATTAAATTTTTCCGTGCAACAGTTTGTGCGCGCCGATTATTCCAAGGGCACGACGAGAAACGAAGGATACAAAAACACAGAAGGAAAATTTATAGAGCCAGAACAAAGAGCCATGTCTTCGTTTGGGAAATGAGATCAGCTGATCTGTTTACAAGAGATTATATCGTTTCAAATTGGCGCCATCCTTGTATAAACCCCAAATATTTCTTTTTCTATGAAACAGTGCATTTTCTTCCCATGGATTATGAGACAAAAGTATTTCGCTGTTTATGGAATTAAGAGAAGTCATTAGGTCGGTCGGCTATAAGTAAGAAACTCACTTCACCAGAAAAGCACTTATGCAAATCCTAAAACGATTTGGTGTAAAGCAATGAAATGGGATTGATATGGGGACAGATAAAACAAGGACAATATGCGGATGTTTATACCCCTCACATGTCCAGGAGAAGTGCAAATGTTTGGCGTCAAGAGGTGAAAACCATTGGAATGAAATAGTTTAAATAAAGGACTCACAAGAGAGCTGTTCTAAATCTTTTAAATAAATCTGTAAAAAAAAACGATAGAGTCAGTGCAAGGAAAACAATCTATCGGTATTGTAGCACATTTATAATACATGTGAAAACTAACTGACATATCCTCAAATGCATCTGACACAATGATGGGCGTAGATGAAAGAAAATTGGAGCATTGCATTCTTCAAATCTGCTTGAACACGTAAAAGCAAATAAGCAGACTTTCACATCCTCTAGGCTTGACGGAGATATCCTGGTCTTCACCAGAAAAATGGCTACGGTATCATCTCGTGCTCACACCTTACTTTTAGGTAAACTCATAAATTTATCTTACGGAACTGCAGCCAAAATAATCTCAGCGCGAAACTGCTATGGGAGCTAATATAACCAGGAAAGGCGGACCCTTGAAGTAACCCTAACATGCCAAATCACGCCGAATTTAAGTAATACAACTTACGTTTTACAGGTCCGGTCCCATTTTTGCATAACGTTATTGTCAACAATTAATTATTTACTAGTTTTGCTTAGGCATTTGAAAACCCTACAAAAATACCTACGAAATTACAGAAAGGCATTAAAACTCCCTGCCTATTCATTAAGATCCAACAAAATCCCAAAGCACATTTTGCGGGCAGTAAAGTACTTAGAGACCTTGAGTGTAATGAAAACTGCAGTAATGAAGACGCTTTGTGACATAGGCCAAGATATGCAATTCTTTTATCCTGTCTTATCAGTAATGCTTTACTAGTAAAGATATAAGTTTAGACTGATGCTGAAATGTGGATATTGGCCTAGCAAATGCGAATCATTGTAACGCAAGCGAATTTGAAAAAAATATACGTTCCCGAATCAACTTAAATGCGTTAAGGAATTTAAAGGATGTTAGACAAAAAGAAAGACTAGAAGGTGAGAGTGCAGATATAAATGACTGGAAAATCTGCACTCACTTATTATCGTGGCAAATTATTGCGGATACTTTTAATGAAGCAAAGCGGCAACACGCAGGGAGAAACATTGCATATTTTAATCATTTTAAAATACTTTTTCATTTTCACAAAAAACGTTTTTGTTTCGTTCAGTTAAATATTAGATTCATTCTCAAACCACGGTTGGGAAACTTATTATGCCATTAAAATCGGCCCTGAATTACAGTGTGTCGTCCTGAATTAGACAACATCCTCCATGATGTGATCTGCTATATGTCCGTCAGAATTTATAGCCGTGTGAATGACCGATTTTTCCCTCGATGTTAAAGAACACTGCAGGAGAGCATGCATTTTCTGGTAGATGTAATGAAACATAAACTGTGGTAGGTTTGTACCGCAGAGTGTATTAATCCTATTGAGACAAACCAGAGGGTGAACGTGCACAACAATCTGAAAACTAGGACAGATATGTAAAACGTTTTCGCAATGAAATTTTTAACTATTTCATTCTGGGCGGAGTGCTGGAATTTGACTGGTTAACGCTGAAATTGTTTGCAAAAGGTCTGCTTACAACAATGACAATCTACGTTAAAAGGCCATTCTTAGTTTTCTACACAACTCAACCACTTTAATAGTCTGCCATACTGCGTTCGTTAGATCGTTTTTTATGATTTTACTTAGTCATTAAATGTTTTCCAGACTTTGACCTGAAAATTACTACCCTATGGGCTTAGACCGGTAGACATTTTTGTGCATTTCCTATGCCCTGCCATGACAGCTTGTGTAGCTTTTTGACTGTAGGCTTATCGATGTTGCCTTTGAACGCAGGATGTGATGTATCTCAATGGAAACTTTTTTGACTGAAAAAGTTTCTAGATAATGCAATGAGATATACGAGTTGGCCTGCGGTCTTCAACTAAACAGACATTGGCGCATGTGTAACGCGGTTTGCATGTTCAAAATTAGAATAATTTGCACTCCTCATAAAGAAGAACACATTTTCCATCTATAAATTGAGAATGAACATTGTGAGGCCACTATAATAATAAGCAATTAGGACATTTTGTAAATCTACGTATGACATTGCGCTACGTTTTACTATCCAAAACTTTCCGTGTTCACACAGAAGGTTGATGTGATTGTTTAAACGGCAATCAACCAGCCCTAACAATGTAACTGCGTACATCCACAGTCATCCTACAGGAAATCAGCAGCGCGTAAATAATGATTGCATTTATTCTGCAGTGAGTAACCAATCTCACGAAATGTTGGCAGAGATTCTGAAATGTGCTCTCGACTAGGAAGGATGTAAAACTGATTCTCCAGCTGCATAATCCTATAGATTTTCACAATTGACAGGATGTTAGCTTTTGCATACACTAATTTTCAATCTCCCGCAGAAACGGGACTCGGTGAAAATAACTACTTAAGTAGCGCGCATTTTTCATATCGATTTTAAGGGTCTTTCCGGGTCAAATATAACATATATATACCATGAACAAAAATAGACTTTCTTTCAGCCGTTTGATGGAGAATTGCGCCATCTTTATACTGTATACTCGAAACCAGAGTATAAATGGGTTTCAAAAAAATTTCTATCCATGAGATTTTAAGAAAGTGCATTGTCCATTCATATGGCATCATACCTATCCATTTAACACTTCTTTTCATGAACAGTACATCATAGTCCGCATTCATCGCGAAAGCTTATAGATTCCATATGAAGAATTTTAAAGACAGAAAAATGTGTGATTTTATTTACGCGAAGCGTATGCGCCTTGCAGTCTGAAATCACTAAGCGCTAATGCAAAAGCTGGTCAGGCTTCAAAGTATTCGGCAAATAGAAAACTTTCAAAAAATTTATTTTACTTTTTTCTCGGGGATACAGCATAATGATGACGTAATTCTCTATCAGACGACTGAAAAAAACATATTTAAGTTCGTCTCTTCTATAAAATACATTTGAATTTGCAAGACCATCAAAAATCAATGACCGAAATGCATGCTACATAAGTAGTCAGTTTTAACCACTTAAGGTTTCTGCAGGAGTTTAAATAACAATGTCTTCAAAAGCCAATATCCTACCAAGTCCAAAATATTATAAGATTATCCGTGAGATAATCAGTATCACGGCCGCGCTCAAGTTATCCTTTCTAATCGAAAACGCATTTTAGTATTCTGGCCAACAATTCATGCAATCGGCCACTCGCTTTAGGTCGCCGTACACAAACTACAGCCTGCCGGGCTAGATTTGCAGGAACTCATTCGAAGCAAACCTGTTCTCTCGGTAAATTAAAAACATGCTGTAGTTATTTTGTATGATAAGTCAAATTTTAGCAAAAATATTAGTCCGGAAATTTGGAATAATTTTGAGCAAAATGGTATCGAATGATTTGGTATAAGTATACACACTTAGCCCTGAAGGATCAAGAAACGTTTATACTGGCAATAAAAGTTAACATCAAAATGCTTAGGTAGAGCTCTAGAAATCCACAAAGGGGCCTGACCACTCGCACTTTCATCATTTGGCTGTACGAAATAAAGGAGACGCATGGTTAAACTTTTGGTCGCGCTTATTATAAAAAGAGTCTTTCATAGTTCCTATTTGCGGAAACCGCAGACATTATCAGTCTGTATACAGTATACCACATAAGGAAAACAAAAGATATTTAATTAGGCAACTGGCATTGCGAATTTTGCCGATGGATACGGAAAACGGTCACAGTTCAGACTAAAACAGGACATTGGCAATCAGACATGGACAAATGTATTTATAGTTTTGGTTTTACTGCAACTGTCATACCTCGTATTACGTCATCAGTTTTTAAATAACATGTGTGCTTGATTTTGTTTAAACGAGACTAGGTTTAATGAAACGTTCGGTTGGGCAACAACGACATTCATTTTGTCTCATGCAGACAAACGGACAGCGAATCAAAGCAATTTAAATCTGGATGCAATCCAGGAACTCTAGTCAAGTTAGCAAGCAAAATCGCGCAAAAGCACGGAGTTTAAAAGGTCAAATCGGTTTTTTTATGAGAATCTGAAGGAGAGTCATCGTGTTATGTCAACGAGGGCTCTTAGTTAGTATTCCATCTGCTATAGTTATCTAAACAGTTTTTATAATCTTAATTAGCAGATGTGCTTAAGTTAAGCTTAATTAGTTAAATTAGTGCTTAGTTAAGCTAAATTAATTTAAAGCAAATAATATAACTCTAAACACTGCTTATTGTTTGAGATGCTCATGTGGCCATGTTGTGACACCGGACGTCTATGACGCGTCTCAAGACCGCAACTGTTCTTTTTCCACATGAGAGAAGTATTTTAAGGGTAAATAGCAATAAGATTCAAAGTCCTTAAAAGTCAAGCTTGTCTATTTCAACATTGTCAGCAAAAAATATGTAACACTATTGTATTCTCTTAAGTCATTATTTTTTGAAAGCCAACTCAATCAAACAGGTATAAACATTAAAAAATATCCTTTTTCAAACCCTGCCATCCAAATGAGGTAGTTTGTGAAAAAAATTTGACTGAAGATATTCGAATACTGTTGTTATCATTTCAACTTTCGACAGTACGTTTCTGCGTACCGAATCAACAAATTCATACGTTGGGGGGATGAATGTTGATGGAGTTTGCAAGTTAATTATAAAATTAAATTTGGATCGTAAAGCCAAATGCTTGCTGTCCACATTCAAAACCCTTTAATTCTCAGTTAGTTTGTCTAAAATAAGTGTTTAAAGCCGAATTATCATTGTGTCAGCCTAAAAGCGTAAATGTGATGCTCCAATATTTTGCGCCCAAAACGTCTCAGAGATAAGCGCCGTGACGATATTTTTCTTACAGTTGCATAAATTCATAAGGCAGATTCTGATTAATGCTTTCGGTGGGTTGTTTTTGACACACTTGCGTGATCTAAGTAGGTGATACTGGCGCATCTACTGCGAATAACGGCAGAAGTGGAGAAATGATTAGGGTGCTGGCGGCAATTAAGTCGCTCTTACAGCGCATCTATTGCTCGCAAATCTGATGGAATTAATTAAACATGGACAGTTTTATGCCTGCCGAAGTGCCTCAAAGCAATTACTGCAAAACGTAAACGGGCGGACCATTATGCTTGAAGTTAATTCAATGACCTAACAGGAGCGGAACGTCAAGTGGTGTATATGAGTCTTTTAGAATGTAAGCATTTTTAATTATGCAACTGTCTACCATTCTCATAATACGGTAGTTTCAGGTTGTAAATCTATCACAACTGCTCTTAGTTTGTTTTTACTAGTCGATTGATAAAGATAAGGAGAGATGCCACTATGATACAAACAATTAACTATTTCGTCAGTTGTTTATGTATGCATAATATCTAGATGCAATTGACACTTTCACAGAAAGCACAGATATTGGAGTGTTAGGTGGCGCCTTTCAAGTCCGTCCTTAAAAATTCTTCGACAACACGGGAAGACGTCGCCAACTGACACCACCGAGTAGCTACCAACAACGACGTTTGCCCGATTCTCCTCCTTGAGACAACCAGGTTATTTCAACAGATGTATAACGAAGAAACACCGGGGAGCAGTCCATCCCCAGGCAAACGTCTGCAGTACGGCGGCGAAAAACATATGAAAAAGCTATCTGCCATTCTGGAATAAGGAAGAATATCTCATTATTTCAAGGAGATCACCTTCGTGTACATCCATCTAAGCACGACAACCGGCAGCTTCACTATAGCCGCAGAGGCATCTTACTTCTAGACATCGCAGAAGACTGGCCACGATATTATTTAATCGCTTGAATTCGTATCCAAATAAGAGATTTTCTGCAGAGATGCAGTGTATATCCCAGAAACACCATAGAACCCAAGATACGTTAACTGCAAGAGAAGCATCAGTAAATGGGAACCGAACTCCATAGTGCCCTCTGACTTTGACGAATGCATTCAAGTGAGGGAAGCGAGATGGACTCTGGAACATATTGCCCAAATTCAGATGTCCTGGACCATTTACGCAAGTAATTAGATAGCCCCATAGTGGAATGATAGATCGCGTTACTGACATTGCCTTAAGTGTTTGCGGTGACCCATCGGGTAAAAGAAGAACTGCGTACTCGCTCCCACCTCATTTAGTTATGCATTTTTTGCCTTGTTGATGTACACACAGTGTGAGAATCGGCTGGGGATCTACAACAGCTAGCAAACCGGCAGATAACTGTTAAACACCCGCTGTCTGAAGGCTCCTTCGAAAGTTTACACAATAGATGTCCGCGAATTATTTTTCGCTGATCATTGTGCGCCAGACTCTACAACGGAAATGGACCTCTTCGCGCCAACTGTTCGAACTTCGAACTGAATATAAGCATGGAAAAACAGTGACCCTGTGCCAACCGGTGTAGAATGCCGATTACATTGGACCACTTTGACTCACTTCACAACGAAAAACGAAGTCAGATACCCGGGCGTAAGTTTTCAGAAAAACGTCGAGATTGATAAAGTTGATAGAAAGCCAGCCGGTAAGCTAAACCATAGCATCAAGGACCGTCGCGGCAATATTCCTATCACACAGCTAGGATATACAGGACTGTTTTGTCGACAACGCTCTTAAACAGAAGGCAGATGTTGACGGTTTATAAAAACCAGACGGGAAGACACGACCATTTTCACCCTTAACTACCCTCAGGTGAAGTCTCAGTGAAGGATCCCCGGTTACAATCGAGAGGTGGCATCCGAAAAACCCGTTACCTAGAAATAATACCTTTTACAGTAGACCTGCAGACTATATTAGCGGTTGCAGACTGACTTTCACGCACTACTTGGACTTTACCCAACGGCCTAACATGGGCTGGCCGAATGAACATCGGAGGAGGTTACATGGACAATGGTCGCTGCTACCCAACCTTCCCCATCGTTACATATGTACACCTGCATATACGGCCTACATTCGCATTATGGCAGTTTATTACAAAACAAACTCACTTTTAAATAGGATAAGTCTGCACAACATGGACAGGAACAGTTCCAAACATCTGTCAAAGACATGGAATTGAAGCCAAACCAAAGACGATACTGTACTTTGTGTATGTGAGCCCACACAGCTCGACCATATACAGGGCCTCCCTTGTAGAGTTTTCTTTTCATTCTACTCCAGTATGCTTCAATGGCATTGCTGTTTTGTCTGGTGGTAGGATCCTTGAGGTTCTTTGAGTGTTTAACAAAGAAATGCAGATAACCTTCTGAGGGAAGACGATTATACGCCTTCCACTCGTCCGTTACCAATATACTGCCTTTTGCCACCCATTTTGTAATAACGGAACGGAAAGCGGGCCAACATGGATCCCTCACCTGTTCAAATAAGTCTTTCCGTCGGCTTGTATCGTAACTCCCGACCAGCCACCATCCATAAAACCCCTATTACCCCCTGTCCCGTAAGACAGGCTGCTTTGTTTAGGCGGATGTTTTTGGGTGCCATCTCCCGATTGTTACCTAGAGCGGCCACGTCGTGGGGATGGGAGATGAGCAAAAGCGCATGCGACTATTCTTTTGAGATTCAAATGTGCTTGTTCGAGGACAAGGTATAGTCGCTAAAAGGACACCTTCAAAACTTAACCGAAGCATCTTTCAATTAACCTGGATCCTAAGAAGGACCTATGTTAACATCAATAGGTCTGAGGCACTGTCGGCAAAAGTTAGACAGCCATCTACAGAGCCTACTGCATATCCTCTGCCAAGGCAAATATACATAACAGTATGACACAATTGCTAAGAACCAGTAACGCGCTCATGCTGTCGGAGAACATTCAGGTACAGATAGGTCCTGCTGAACGTGTCAAGACGCCAAACGCGTCTTTAACACCACAACGCACCACCGCTGTCGCTATCAGGAGCAACACTAGTTGGAACAGTCTTACCATCCTGCTTAGCGTCATCTCGACTGTCCCTACCATCAGCGATGTGAACTCATTTAAAACCACTCCTTATTGCGACCGCAGTTCCTCATCACGCATAGGCCGCAAGTCCATCGCACTGAGGCGGACGAATCAGACCCTTTACCCTTGACATACACCCGGCAAATAAGCGTCAGGTTTGTCATGTTAGCAGGGTATTCAGCCACTGGTAAGAGGTTAGTCAACTGCATGCCTGATCGCGATAACGGAAAGGACCGCGACGACAACAGGACAAAGCCCTATCGCGCACAAAAACATCCCCACCACCTGTCCTATCAACGCCGCCGAAATCAATACGGTAACAATCGGGAGATGGCACCCAAAAAATCCCTTACCGAGAAATAATACCGGTAACAGTGGACTTAAACGCCTTCAGGCTATATTAGAGGTTTCAGGCCTACTTTCACGCACTACTTGGACTTTTTGCAACGGCCGAACAGAGGCTGGTCGAACGAATATCGTAGGAGGTTACATGGACGATGGTCGCTGTTACCCAACCTTCCCAATCGTTACACACGTACACCTGAATATACGGCTTACATTCACATTATGTTCAGTTTATTTCATAACAAAAGCACTTTTAAATAGGATAAGTCTGCACAACATTGGAGAGGAATAGTTCCCAGGCATATGTCAAAGACATCCCATTGAGGCCAAACCAAAGACGATACTGTACTTCGTCTATGTGAGCCCACCCAGCTCGACCACATACAGGGCCTCCCTTGTAGAGCTTTCTGTTCAGTCTACTCCAGTATGTCTCACTGGCATTGGTGTGCCGTCCGTTGGTAGGGTCCTTGAAGTTCTTAGAGTGGTTAACAGAGAAATGTAGATAACCTTCTGAGGGAAGACGACTTTACGCCTTCCACTCGTCCGTTACCACTATAATGCCTTTGGCGGCCCATTTTATAATAACGGAACGGAGAGCGGGCCAACTTCGATCATTCACCTGTTCAAATAAGGCTTTCCGTCGGCTAGTATCGTACATCTGACCAGCTACCACCCATAAAACCCCTATTACCACCTCTCCCGTAAGACAGGCTGCTTTCGTTAGGCGGATTTTTCTGTGTGCCATTTCCCCATTGTTACCATCAATAACACCACATATAGTTTATTGATCACAGCATAGCAAACGGTCACAAACCAAAGCCCCTTCAGGTGACCGCCGGTATCCCCACTCCGCAAGATCATGGTGTTATTGCCCGTGAGCGTTAAGCTTTCACCTATTGCCGTCGGTAACGCCTTCCCTACATGTTCGTGTATTGGTGTTTGCTGAAAAAGCTCGTTACACAAAAAACTCAGTATAAAGTACTGATCCGACGAGGATTAATTAAAGACGCACCTATGCTCTCCAACTGGTCCTCTAACCCCCAGACATTCGGAATTTAAGACACGGTCTATTCTATCGAAAAACTTTATTTTGCTCAGCATAATAATTTTTGGAGGTCCGAAAGATTGTACATAAGTTCGAACTCTTCAGAAGGAAGCACAATGAAGGACTTTGGGCAAATCTTGAATATTTAATTTGATCGACTTGTGAAACCCTCGGCCGCCTCGGTACAAATTGAACCCGTGTTAGGATACATATGGCTTAAGTACGGTCGACGCTCTAGCCAGTTGAGCTATAGGACTCGGCTGGCTGCCTTGAGATGAATTAAAATCTTAAATATTTATTAATGCGAAATACCAAAGAGTGCACAATGCACTCAATAATGCAGGTTAAAATAAGGAGTAGGTGAATACATTATCTGCAAAGCCCACACGGTGGTACACAGCAAAAAATGAGAAAATGTCATTGTTTTAAACTAAAGCACTTTAATATTTTATGACTATTTCAGATTTACTTCTAAAATATCGTTTTAGCAGAAATGCGTACAACGGAATTATCTGAAATGCATAAGTTTCCAGCGCACAAAGTTGACCGATAAGTGTAAATCCAAACCTCCTTTTTCTGGAAAGTAAAAAATTAGATGCAAGCACGTTTGCAAACGCTGTATTTTTTCATACAAATACCACACAGGAGCGCTTGTAGCGCATTTATGTTGGTAAGATCTAGTCTGGTTCGGCAGCACGTTTTGTACCGCTTTGTTTGTCGGCTTTCCGACAGCAAACATTTGGATGTATTCTTAGTGAAACGTTTTAAAAATGCGAATAAGCTCAAACCAGTACGGACATTTGACGCAATTATTCATTTACTTTTATTCGTGAAAACTTATGAACACCGACTTGATTATATCTAAAAAACCGAAATTCGCCATTATCTTGTTCTTGCCGACTTACGCGTTTGCGATCTGCAACCAGCGCAGGAGGAATTTCTTGAAGTAATCATTCTTAAGAGGTTTGCGAAATGTAATAATCAGCGAGAAAGTGGCAGAAATCGGTTTATGCAGAAACCAAAATGAGTTGCGATGTCTCAACATTGTTCCACTTTCTTTCCTAAAGTATTCAAAAAGGAAAGTGGGGGTAACAGGTAGACCTGTTGCCAATGAGGTCAATAGTCCACGTTTTTCTAATAAAAATGTTATTTATCAAACGATCAGTGGCAATTTGTGAAAACTAAATAACATTCTTAAAGACGGTATCCTTATTAATAGATGTTTTGGCAGATTTTATATACCTCACTTTGACCCGACTGTGAAAATCTCAGCGCTTTGCTGGGATTCGAAACGACAACAACAAAGGGAGGCCTCCTGCCGCTTGAAATAGGAGGTTTCAACGGGCTGTACTGAAGTCTCGCCTTACTGCCATGGGTTCGAATCTCACCAAGATGCCAGCTTTTGCACAGGTAAGGCAACATAAATAATCCCGGAATTTAGGTGGGTAACTTAGGAAATCCTGCTTAGGCAGTCAGAGTTCTGTGTGAGATTTGGTAGCGTCCAGGCGTTGCAGTAGGTTGGGCAGGTAAATGAACTTAAAAATGATTAAACCTACGTCTCCCTGTGGGGTCTCGTTGATCAAGTGGTTAGAAAGTTGACTGTATTAAAGCCTTTCCCCTACTGTCGTGGGCTCAAATCTGAACAAGGCGTCGTGGTTTTCACAGTCCTGTTAAAATGACGTATCCGTAATGTCATATTTTTACGGCATCGCAACAAGCTGACGTTGGGTTGACATCTGCGACAAGGTCTCAAAAACCACTCGCCATGGTGCCTAAATATCCTTAGTAGCCGATGCAGCTACTGGAGACTGTTCAACGTCTGTTTATAATGGACTTTCACAGTAACGTTTCACGATTAACACGTCCAATTCTTCTTAATTTACGCGTGGAATTTACAGCGTTTGTAAAATGCACGTGCATTGACAGAGGAAAGTGCCATTGTAGGTGGACTATTAGAATCACACCACATTCCAGGCAGGACAGAAATGATGAACCCACACTGTGCTGTCCCAGATCTTGATGAACTCCTCCGTATGCTATGAACGCCTCAGAGACCGTCGACCGCCTTCCCACACAACTTTATTTCTCCACATACCGGAGACAACCATCGGGCCTCCGGCAGTAAGGCCCAAAAAAACGCACTGTCACTACAAGAACGTCGTAAGTCTACCGGATCGAGCGCAGCTGCGGTCAGTAAAGATAAAGCGCAGACACTGCAGAAAGACTTCAGACGAAAACCGCCGACCAAGTAGCAGCAGAACGAAGAAAGGACACCATTTCCCAAGTTTTGGCTCGTTCGGTGGAAGCCAGTCACAGGTTCATGTTTGACACGATAGACATTTTTGCTGCGGGAGGCCATCGCACGAGTAAGCTGAGTGATGTTCTACTAGCCGCCTTGTCCATTAGCAAGTGCAGTGACCAGTCCCCTTCATATTCTGTGCCGCAACTTCGCCTGGACTGGTTACTCAATTGCGCAGCGAGCACGCAGGCAAAACTGTTTCAGCGTCAGTCTCGGGGAGACAGATAGTCAAATAATTATCATGCCAGTACCAAACAATAGCGAATAAATTGAAAAGATTAACAATTGTGATGTCATTCATCAAACAAGTTTCTTACTAAGGCCAACCATCCTTAATGAAGGGGTGGGCCATCAGTTTCGCTAAGTGTGCGGTAGCAGAGTAACTGCATCGTATAAATACTACAATCCTTTGTGCATACATTACAAGTATTTGACGTTACCGCTGATGAAGTATTCGAAGATGGATTCGAAACCTTCGGTGGATAAAGTTCTCGTTTCACGGATCGAAAGTACTTCGTCTAAACTGCTTGCTGTGATCTTTATTTTCACTTACATCGTCACAAGCGCACTATCAACTGAGATATTTCAGATTTGGCGGTACTCATTCGAGCACATTAGTTGAGCTCTCAGCTCATCGCTAGCGGACTTCCTCAAGCGGGCACCCTCTCTAAAGTTGATTAGCGCTATTCCTGAAAAAACCACTCAAACGAATGCGACAAATATTCGACCAAAAACCCTCGAAAGCTCATTCGATCCCGGTCAGAATCTAGAAGCATGATGTCCTTCAACCCAGGAACAGGCTAGATTGATACCTTAGGTGGTGTAGCGATACAAAGACATTCCAAAATGTTTAAGGCGCGCAGGCAAATTTCATCTGCATATAAAGATCAAAGGGAATCGGGAAGGTTGTGGCAGTCATGGGAACCTTTCTTTGCAATACTGTTGGCAACCTGTTTGCCCTAGCATAAAGCAATTGCCCAAATATTTAAGTGGAGCATAGACCCCTGTGCTAGAATTATTACGCATTTAGAGCGCACGGTGGAACAATCGACCTAATGCCCTCATCCCCGAAAAGGCAGAAAAACTTCAAAAATTATGACCAGCTTGCGCACCATTTTCGATCCCCCACCAGAACCGTTGGCATCGTGAGCCAAAGGGACCTCTAGAAATTAATGAAGCAAATTCTATGTCCTGAAGTGATCAGGGGGACAGAACTGCGGATTATTTATGCCTGGCTGCAGCAGACTTAACTATAACGCAGTAAATTCTGCGAGGAGGATTGATAGGCGAATCCCGAATAAACTCTTCGGATAGGATCTCATGAATCGCCTCCGAAATGCCCAGAGGATGTAAAAACCGATGGCATGGAGGATAGCCGGAAAAACGTGAGTAAATATCGGGGGGAAGCGATAGACAGAAAGGACTGCGCTGATGCAAACCAATGACGTCAACGCCCAACGCCCGCCAATGTGGCTCGACTGTTAATGACCATTTAGAGCCTGGAATGGCCTTGATGTAGACAACTTGGATCCCCAATATGCCGCCTCATTTAAATCCCCAGGGGTAAAGGGATATCAACACCTCGTGTCTCGCCAAGTTAAAGCAGCAACGGCATCCCGTGCGTAAACTAATTCATGAAGTGGATTTGTGCAGTATCTATCACACACTATCCTCCCATACCAAGGAGGCTATGATGGCGTGACATCGTTAAGACGATTAGAGTTTTTACGCTAGTCGCAGTGACCGTCAGAGCTAAGCAGGCCGTGACCGTGTCCCACACACACTCAAGGTTATGGCAACTTAGACCTAACTTCAGTAAGGGTGTCATAAAGGCCAAATAAAGGAAAAGCAACTGCAGCCAGATTCGCAGTTTGAAAACATACCGGGTTATCCGTCAATTGACAGACGTTTATAGTGCAGCGATAGCTTCAAGCTCATCATATGTTAATCCGTCGGCGTGTCGCGGATACGTATTTGTAGTTGCTGGTCTCCCCCTCTCCTCGCCTTGTCATGCACAAGTCCATTGTACAAGCCTGTCAGCCACTAAACGTTAGGATTGGTCTCAGGGCCTGACGCAACATGCTGTACCATCCTAAGCTCAACCGTATATCCACACACACACATGCGTGGCGTCGAAAAGAGATAGACGAGCACATTTGAATCAATCGATCTCGTATGTTAGTTCATCGCATCTGCAACGCAGCCCATTGTGGGATTTTCCAAAACGGACACGCCAGCGGGGCACAATGTCAGGCTCAGAAACCAAAATGGAAGCCATGCTTGTGAGAAGTGAAACATCCGACGACATGAAACACTCCGTCCGACAGCGTGTTACCTCTTTGCTGATGACACACAGACCAACCAAATGTATTTCACAGAGTGAGTCAAAGGCTATGAGAGAACTGAGGAG